>MU400696.1:0-79774 GCA_022578965.1 Xylaria sp. FL1777 | reverse complement strand
ATTTTTATTAGCTAAACTTAATATGTTTTATTATATTAAAACTTTAGTTAATTAAATAACCTTAATATTAAACTTATTAATTTTAATATTAATAAGTTATTGCTTTTTTTTTATTAATAAATTTAGCGTATTAAAAGAATTATATAATATAATATAACTATTAGTATGTTTTTTAGTATTGCTATTAATATATATTTTGTAAGCATATTTAATAATATTTTAGTTAATAAAAAAAAAAGTATGCTATTTATTTTAATATATTTAAAAAAACTGTTTTATATTATTATAAATTAAAGCAGTATAAAGGCTTATAATAGCTAATTAATTAAATATAACAAAAATATTTCATATAAAATTTTTGTTATTTTTTATATTAATTATAAAAGCACTATTAATATGCTTTAAAGCTAAATTAATAGTTTTTTATTTGCTTTTAGTTATAGTATATTAAACAAAGCTTAACTATAGTATTTTTATTATAAGTTTTAGTTTTATAACATTAAAATAAAATAACTAAGCAAAATATAATATTTTTAGTTTATAATTATTAAACTTTCTTTTATAAAAAAAAATAAAAAAGTAAAAAATAATTTAATATAGTATTTTATAATTATTAAGCTAAACTGCTATAGTTATTATAAGTAAATATTTTATAATATTTATATATTAATAATAGCTTTAAAACTTAATATTAATTAATTTGCTTTTGTTTTAAGTATATTTTTTTGTTTAATTTATATATTTTAACTATTAAAACTATAAAGCTGCAATTTTTTGCTTAAGTAATATAAGATTTATGCTTTTTAATGCTATTTAAATATAGTTTAGTTAAACTTTATTAAAAAATAATATACTAAATTTAACTAAATTATAAATTAAAAACGTTAAAATATAAATATAAAACTTATTATATAGCAATAGTAAAGCTTAATAATATTAAACTTTATTTTTTTTAATATGTTGTTTATAGCTAAAAAATTGCATATTATGTTTTATAAAAAAATCCTAAAAAGTCTAAAAAATTAGTTAAATAAAATTTAGCGCAATATAAAAAAAAGCTAGTATAAAAAGCATTTATTATTTATAGTTATATATATTGCTTGCTTTTATTTAAGCAGCTATTATAGCTTAAATAAAAAATATAATTTTTTGATTTTTATATATTATTACAAATTATTTATTATAGTTTTTATAATTTAAAATAGTATAAAATAAAATATTATAAATTTAATATATTTTAAATATTTCTTTTTTGTTTTTATAAATAGCAAAAGTTTATAAAATATAACTAACGTTATTTTATAGTTATATAATGTTTAAAAATAAAGCAAACTTTTTTAAATGTAATAATTTAAATAAAAAATAAATAGCATAAACTAATAAATAATTAATTGTTTTACTTATATAAGCTAAAGTTAGCATTAAGTAAAAAAAAAGCTATTTTCTTTTAAAAAAAGTAATAATATGCTATTATAACTATATAAATAAGCTAAATATGTTTAAACTAATAATTATAAAACAATTAGTTAAATTTTGTATAATATTTTTATAATTTATGTTAAGATTTTAAACATTGTTTTTAAAGTTAAAATTATTATATATAAATATAATATTTAAGTTATAAGCAATACGCTTTAAGTTAAGCTATATATTTATTAATTTAAGTACTAAAACATTAATTAATTAATTATTATATATATAATTTTGTTTAGTTATTTTATTTAGCTATTTTAAAACAAACTTATAGCTAATATATACTTTAAATTAAGCAAAAGTATTAATTACCTAAGTTTATGTTTTATTATTATAAAAGTAAATACTAATAAATTGCTATAAAAAATTGCTTGTTAAAAATACATATATATTTAATAATAAAGCTATAATTATATATGCTTTAGCAATATAAAAAAATAGCATGTTAGCTTTAATTACGTTATAAAATTTATGCTTAGTTTGCTAATTCGTAAAAATACCTAAAAAAAAAGCAGCAAAACATAAAAATGCGTTTTAAATTTAAAACTAAAAAAAACAAAATAACTTTTTAATTTATTACATATTATAAATATTTTTAACTTAGTAAAGCTTTTTATTAAAAGCTTTAAATGCTTTAAAATTAAATTTAATAAAAGCTAGTTATTTAAATAAAGTAAAAAGCTTGTTTTAAAATGTAGAAATGTTAGCAATATTATAACTTATATTGTTTTTTTTAAATTTTATTTAAATATTAGCTTTTTAAAAACGCTATTAAACTTTAAGGTTTTTTAATACGTTAATTATTTTGCGCATTTATAGCTTTAACTAGTTATTAATTATAGTTTGTAATAAAAGCTATTTTTTTAAAAACTAACAAAAATTATAGCTTTAATTATAATTATAATGCTAATATTTTTATATGTTTATTATAACTTATTGCTAGCATATAAAATTAGATTTTTTGTTTAAATTATTGCTTTTATAATTAGAATTATTTTTAAAATTAAAAGCAATAAAAATAATATTAAAAAAATTAGTTAATTCGGATATAAAAAGTAGCATAAACGCTAATATAGTAAACTATACAAACAAGCAAAATAATTGCAGAAAAAATAATAGTAAAAAAAACAATATTTTAGTTAAAAAATCTATAGTATGTAATATAATAAAAACCAAGCGTTAAAAAAATACAAAAAAAATATAACTATATGCAAAATATAATAATTAATTAATTAAGTATAACTTTAAACAGATTTAAAGTTGCTGCATAAATAAATTATAGTTTATTGTTTTTTAAATAAAGACGTAAGCAAAAAAATCAATATAGTTGCTTTAAACCAGGATTCCAAGTTTATATTAAAGGGGGTAAAAAGGGTTATAATTAATAAAGAGGTAGTATAGCTAAAGAAATGCAAACGCAAGAACTATTCTAGTTTAAAGCACTTAAAATAAAGAATTAAAGCACTTAAGTGTACTAAAGACTTTAATATATAAATAATATACTAAAGCCTTTTAAGGGATTAAGTATAAAGCACTTAAATATATTAAAAACCACGGTTTATATATTAAAGCTTTTTAAGGAATTAAGTACACTAAAGAATTAAGGAACATAAATGTACTGTTATAACTAGGCTACTTAGGTACTTTAGCATATATTACAGGTTATATATATATATAAAATATCTTTTTTATACCTATTTTATAAAAGTTTCCTTCTTTTTTTAAGCTTTAGTTTTATTAAATACTTACTATAAAACTAAAGATATATTAACTATTATATTTAACCTTTAATGCTTTATATTTTCTGTAATAATTTTAAAGCTTTTTAAAATAAAGTTACTTATAATACTTTGTTATATTATAGAATAGCTAAATATTAACTAACTATATAAACTAATGTTATTTTTAATAGCTTTTTTTTAAAACAAACTTTAATAATAAACTAAGAACAAACTTAGCACAAATTATCTTTAAAACTAAGCTTAAGCAAATAATAATTACTTAGTGCTTTAAGTGCTAATACTTAATTATTGCAAACATAAATTATATAGCTTTTAGCTAAAATTAAAAAGCTAAAGCAGCAAGTTATGCAGCAAAAAAATAAAAGCAAACAAGTTGCTTTAAAATTAAAAACAGCTCGTACTATTTTTACTTTACAATTAAGTAAACAAAAAAACTAAAGAACAATATTTCTAAAAAAACAAGAAAACTTTTTAAACCTTAAAAAATAATTCTGCAACTTAGATTAAAAACAAAAACATAAAGATTTTAGTAATAATAATAACTTTTTATTTTCTAGCTTTAATAAAAAGCATAATTAAAAAAAACCTAAATATTAATTACGTTAAAATTGCTTATATTACTATTAGTGCTACTTATTTAAAAATGCTAATTTTAGCTAATTATTAAAGTTTAACTATAACTTTTTTAGCATAAAATTTACTTATTAATGCTAGCTAAAGTAAGTAAAAAAACGTTAAACTATTTTTAAAAAAGCTAATCGGAAATTTTATTGCAATAAAAACAAAATTTTATACGTGCATAATAATATAAACTAGAACTATAAAAATGCTTATTAATTAGCATTGCAAAAGTTATTAACCCTAGAAAAAAAATAATTTAGAACTAACTAAAAAATGTTTTTAAACTAAACTAAAACTTTGCTTAAACAGTTTGCTTTTTTATAAGCTAATATAAGCATATAATTAAAACAAGCAAGTTAATAAGCTAACTAAAACTTAAAACTGTTTAATTAATACTTTGCTAGCATTAAACTTTAAAATATTTGCTAAAATAAAAGCAAAAAAACTTTGTTATACTACTAAAAACTAGGTGTATTACTTTAGCAAAAGCTAATAAACTATTATAATTTATTATTAATTATATAAGCTAACATAATTAATGCTATATAATAACGCTAAAAACTAATAATTAAAAAACAACGCTTAAACTATAATAAAAAAAAACTAAAGTTAAACGTTACTTAAATTACTAGTAAATTAACTTTAAATATTAAGCAAAACTAAACTAGTAATTAGTATATTAATATTAGCTATAAAAACAACAATATTAGTTTTAATAGTTAAAACTATTTTTATAAAAGCAATAATTATAATAATAGCTATAATAATAATAATTAAAGATTTTATAAAAGCAATAATAACTATAAAAGCTAGAACTAATACTATAAAAGCAATAATAATAAAAGTTATAGCTAGTATTAAAACTAAAAATACATAAATAACTAAAGTAATAATAATAATACTTATATTTCGGAAAACTATTATACTTTTAAAACTTTTTTAAATTAATTTTAAAATAATAATAAAAATAGTTCAAATTTAAACTTTTATAAAAACTTTATTTGCTATAGCTATAAATAACTTAGCTATATTATTTTTAATTGCTTTTAGCTTAAAAGTAATAATAATAATAGCAATAATAGAAATAATAAATTTAATAGTTATACTAGCTATAATAATAATACTACTTAAAAATAAACCATTTAAGAAATCTAAGTAAATAAAAACTAAAATATAAATAAAAAAAACTAAAAACAGCAATTAAAGTTTTATATACTTTTTTTATAAAAGCTATAATACTATAACTTAAAAAACAAGTAATAAACTTAGCATTAATTATATTAGCTATAAGTTTTAAGCTAAAGTTATTATTTTATATACTTATTTTATGCTATTTTTATATTTTTTGTACTATTTATTTTATTAGCTTTATAAAACTATTTATTAAAACTTATATTAATTTTAATTTATATGCTAAATATAATTATATTAGTTTTACTTTTATTTTTTATTATAAATTATAGCAAGCACTTTTTTATATACTTACATTATAGCATATTATTAAAAGTAGATTTTTTACTTATAAAGCTTATTAAGTTATTTGCAAATTAACTAATAATTATAGTATTACTTATAGAATTAAGCGTGTATATATAGCTATTAACTGTAATTATTGCTTTAAAAGCAGCTTTTTTTTACTATTTTAAACTACTTTAAAAAATAAAGAAATTATATTAAATTTAAGCACTAATTAATGGTTTTTTAAATTATGCTGCTTTTAAATAAAAATATTTAGCTTAATTAAGTTTATAAAAGCTTGCTAAAACTAAGCTTACTGCTATACTATTATTTAACTATTTAAACTTATATAGCTTAAAAAGTTAAAAAAAAACTTTAGTTATTCTGATTTTATAGCAATTTTAAAAGAGTTTTATAATTTATTTAAGTTTTTTAATATTAGTAAAACAAACATATTGCTACAATTAAAGCAAAAAAACCTTGCTATTAAGCTAAAAAAAAACGTAGTTATACTTTATTTTTTTATATATTTATTAGCTTAAAATAAGCTAAAAAAACTACAAAAATAGCTTAATAAAATGCTAAAAGCAAAAAAAATTAAAAAGTTTACTAGCTTTACTAGTGCTTTAATTTTTTTTATATTTAAAAAAAATAAAAGCTTATGTTTATATATAAACTATAAAAAACTTAATTAAGTTATGCGTAAAAATTAATATATTTTATTACTTATTTTAAAGCTGCTTAATAAAATCTTAAAAACTAAAATCTTTAATAAAATTAATTTTAAAAATACTTATTATTGTTTACGTATTTAAAAAAAAAATAAGTAAAAAATAGCGTTTTATATATGCTATAGCTACTATAAATTTTTAATTATGCTTATAAGTTTATTAAATACTTTTGCTACCTTTTAAAGTTATATAT
Source organism: Xylaria sp. FL1777 (assembly GCA_022578965.1). NCBI lineage: Eukaryota > Fungi > Ascomycota > Sordariomycetes > Xylariales > Xylariaceae > Xylaria > Xylaria sp. FL1777. The sequence continues at coordinate 73,556 of MU400696.1, read as the reverse complement.
AAAAAGCATTTAATAATATAATAAATATATTTTGTATTGCATATTTTAATAATATATTTATTTTTTTTTTAAATAAAAATTTTTATATAAAATATGTTTAAAACATTATTAAAAAGCTATAAAAAGCAAAACTATATGTTAAGCTATTTATGTATTAATTTTATTAAAAAAAGATTAAATTTTTAAGTTATATTATTTTTAGCTAAAAAATCAAAATAAACTTTTTATGTATAAATATTATTTAGCAATAGCTTATATTAAATACTTATTAAGCGTTATAATAATTTTTAAAGTTTTATAATTTTTATTGCTGTTTTATAAATGGGTATTTTTATATTGCTATGCTTTTGTTTAAGTATTTAAAAAAAAACGCAATAAAAACAAAAAAAAGTTAAATTTTTTTAAATAGTTTTAAAAAAAAAGCTTTTAAGAACTTTTAAAATATATTTAAGTAAGCTATTTTTTTTATATATTTTAACTCTAAAAAATAAATATTGCTAAAAACTAATTTTTTTAAAGTAGCTTTTGTAAAAAATTTATTTTAGCAAAATAATTAAAGCATTTTTAAACTAGTTACGTTTTATTTTTAAAAGCTATCTAAAAAAAAAATGCAATATAATATGCTTAATTAAAAAATGCTTGCAATAATAAATTGCTTTAAGCACTAATAGCATTATTTATAAAAAAGCAATTTACTAATTAAAGTATTAATTAATTATACTAATTTTTAAACGTTTATAAAAACGCTAAAGCTTAATAAAAAGCAAGCTTATTAATATTTATTATTAGCTTTTTTTAATTTTATTATTAAATATTAAGCAAGTAAAAAAAACAAAGCTAATTTTTTTTTGTGCTGTTTTAATTATATAGCTGTTTTGCTTAATAATATTAATATTTTTTTAACGTTAAAAAAAAAAGGTGCAATAATATAGCAAGTTAAAATTTTTAATTTATATTTTAGTATTTAAGCTAAAGCTTTATATTTTAAAGCTATACTTGCTAAAAAAGCTTTTTTTATTTAAGCAGTTATGCATTTATATATACAAATAGCTGCAAACTTAAAGAAATTAAAAGATTTAAAAGCTTTTAAAAAGCTAAAAAACTTTATTTAAAAAGTTTAAAAAAAAAACTTTAAATGCTATACAATTATAAAACGATTAAAGGCAAAAAAGCTTATAAATTTTTAATAGTTAATAAAAAAATCTTTAGTTTGCTATAAAAATAAAATTTATATTTTTTTTAAAAAAGCTATATATTTTTAATTTATTAAGCTATATTATAATAATCTTTTAGTTAAACATTTTAGTTAAAGCTGCACTTTAAAACTATTATAATAAAAGTTTTATTAAAGCAATATAAAACTAAATGTTAAAAAGTACGTGCAAAACTATATAATTTGCTTTAAAACTAAAGCAAAATATTACTAAAAATATAGTAAACTTAACGCTTTATTAATACTTAATAAACTTATATAAAAGCTATTTATAGATTTTATTATAAGTTTACTAAAAACTTTTTATAAAAAAAAACTAATTAATGCTATTTTTATTATTATAAACAAATTTATTAAGCTTATATATTTATTTTTAGTTAATACTACTATAATTTTAGTTAAGCTAGCAGTTTTATTTTATTATAAAATTAAATATATTTATAGTAGCTTAAAAAGCATTATTTTTAATAAAAGCTTTATTTTTATTAGTTAATTTTAGTTTAATTTATATTATTACTTAAAAGTTAAACAAAAGCTTTTAGTAATATTTTATTTTAAAACTAATAAACAAACAAAACAAATAAACTAAATAATTAAAAGCTATTTTAAGTGCTTTATAAATAATAAACAAACTAATTAGCTTTAACTTTTATTTTAAGCTTTTTTTGCTATAAATTTTGTTATTAATTTTATAACTAAACAATTATTTTTTAAAGCTTTATATAGTTATATGCTAAAATTCTGTTTGTTTATTAAAAACAACTTTATATTAAAAAAAATTTTAGCTATATAAAAACGTTTTAATAAATTATAAACTATTAAAAACAAAATAATAAAGCAATAATAAATTATAACTAATAAATATACAAAATATTATAATAATAAGCATAAACTTATAACTTTTAAAACTAAAAACTTAATAGTACTATTAATAAAAAATATTAAGTTTAAAAATAAAAAATTAACGCTTAAGTTTATTAAACTTTTTTAAATTCTTTTTATAGTTAGTTTATAAGCATACTATATTAATTTTCTAAAACAATATAGCTGCTTTTATTTTATTTTTTTAATTTAGTTACTTAAGCTTTAAAAAGCTAAACATAAATATAGTTTACTTATGTTAAACTTTAAAAATAAGTTAAAAAAATAAAAGGTTAAAAATATAATAAGTAAAATAACTTATAATAAAAAAGAATATTATTTTATTAAGTAAAAAAGCTAGCTAACTAAGTATAATTAATAAGTATTTATTACTAATATTATAGCTTTTAAAGCAATTAAAAACTTTAAAAAGCGCTTAAATTACAAAAAAAAAGCAAAACTATTAAACTAACAAAATAATATTAATTTATTATTAATTTAGCTATAAATTAAAGCTTAAATACGTTATATATACTAACTAATTATTTTTTTGTTTTTAATTACATAATAAAAATTGTATTTATTGCTTTAAGTTTTAAAATATTTATGCTTTACTAATAAGCTATATATAAAAACGCTATAAATAAGTTATAATATTTTTATAAAAAAGCTTTAAAATACTAATTATTAAACTTTAAAACATTTTTATATTAAAAAAAGCTAACTAAATATTTTTATTTATATTTATTAGCAATAATTAATATAACTTTATATATATTTTTTTTAAAAAAAATAAAAGCAGCTTTTTAAGCTGCATATTTATAGTTTATAATTTATACTTTAAATACAATTAAACAAACATATTACTAGCATTAAAAATAGTTTTAATTCTATTAAAAAATCTTATAAAATTAGTTTAAATAAAGCTACTTATAGCGTTTATATAAAAAAGCTTAATAGTTTAATAAGCTAAAGATTTATGTTTTATTATTAAGTGCTTATATTTAGCACAATATTTTTGCATTGCTAATTATTAGCTAAACTTTATATAAAATAAAAACAAAACTACTTACTTTTATATTATTAACTTTACTAATTAATTAAAACTAAGCTTTATAAGTTAATAAAAAACGCAAAAATGCCTTTAAAAAGCAAAACTATATAGCTGTAAAATTAATATAATAATTATTTAAAGTTTTTTAAATAATAGCGTAATTTTTATTTATAATAACTTTTTTATAGTTGTTTTTTTAAAAAACAAAAAAATAAACAAACTAGTTTAATAACTTTTAAATATATATTATATTAAAATATAACATAGCAAATAGTTAACCTATTAATAAAACTAATTTAAAATAAATATAAATTAACTTATAAGCTTATATAAAGTATAGCTATTTATATAGCTTATATAAGCTATTATTTTTAAGTTTTTAAATTTGCAAACTATATTTAAAAGCAAGCTATTTTTTAGCTAAAATGCCTTTTTAAAACGCTTAAAATAAAACTAACATACTAATAAACTACTTAAAACTATTGCTTTTTTAATAGTTTTATACTTTTTGTTTTTAGCTTTAGTAGTTTGTTTGCAAAGTTTGCAAACAAAAGTTATAATAAAAACAAGCTAACGTTTAAATAGCATAAAAACTTTAATATTTATATTAAAATTAAACTTATTTTTTATGTTATTTATATTAAAATTATGCAAGCTAGCATTTAAATCTTTTTTAAGATTTATAAAATTAAGATTATTTTTATTTTTATTTTTATTTTTCTTTTTTTAACTTATAAAAAGCTTAATAGTATTTACATTTTTATTAGAATTAAAGCTATTTTAAAAAAAAAGCAAACCGCTAGAACTTTTATTTTTATTATTAAAATTATTAAACTTTTAGCAAAAAAGTTCGTTAAAGTCTTGTTTTATAGTAAAATTAAACTTATTTCTAAATAAATTTAAGCATAAAGCAAGTTGCAATAATTTTTTGCATTTATGTTTATAACTATAGCTTTAACTACAACTACGTTTATATATACTACTTTTAACTACTATAAATTTAAGCAGCATAATTATAATGCAAATAATAATTAAAAAAAAAGCAGAAAAAATGTAAAATAAGTATAAAAATAGCAGTAGTAAAATATATAGCTAAAACTAATTGTTTAGCAGCAGCTAAAAAAAAAAAAAAAAAAAGAAAAAAAAAAAAAAAATATATAGCAATAAAAATATAAGCGTAAAATTTGCTATAAATATAGCATAAAACAAACGTAACTTAATATATAAACATAAGCATAAATATATAAGTACTTTAACTATTATACTGCATAAATATTTTATTTAACACACTATATTTATGCTTAATTATTTTATATTACTTTACTTTACTACTTATACTTAAAATTAATTACTTTAATTAATTTTACTTATATATAAATTAAAAATAACCTAATTAAGAAAAAAAAAATAGTTGTTATAACTAAGCTACTTAAGTACTTTAGCACATATTATAGGTTATATATATATATAGGATATTTTTTTTATACCCATTTTATAAAAGTTTTCTTTTTTCTTTAAGCTTTAGTTTTATTAAATACTTACTATAAAACTAGAGATATATTAACTATTGTACTTAACCTTTAATGCTTTATACTTTTTATAACATGTACTAAAGATTTTAATATATAAGTAATATATTAAAGCCTTTTAAAGAATTAAGTATAAAGCACTTAAGTATACTAAAAACTATAGTTTATATATTAAAGCTTTTTAAGGGATTAAGTACATTAAAAGTTTAAGTATATTAAAAAATTAAATATAAAGTACTTATTTATACTTTGTAATATTACTAGCAAAATATAACAAAGTTTTAAAAATATTTAAATAAATGTTTATAATTAGCATTTATAGCTATAATAATAAACTAGCTACTTATTACTAAAATTTAGTTTATAACTAATTTCCTTTATAAATAAGTTTTATAAAACTATAATTTAAAAAGCAATAATACATTATAAAAAATATAAAAGGTTTTAATAGTTATATATTTACTAGTTAATTATATAAGCTATAAACTTAGCATTAATAAATATTAATAACTAAGTTTAATATAATTTAATTAGCAAGCTATAATGATTACTAAAAAAGTAATATAAGTATTTATTAATTAATTATAAAAAGTGCTAAAATAATTAAGTTTACTTTAAGTATAAAGGTTTATAAAAAGTGGCAATAACTTAAAAATACTAAGAAATTAAATATACTAAAAAATTAAATACATTAAAGGATTAAGTATACTAAAAAATCAAGCTTTTAAAAATATTTAAGTAAATGTTTATAAACATTTACAAATATTTATAACTAGCGTATAGCTATAATAGCAAGCTAGCTATTTATTACTAAAATTAAAATTACAATTAATTATATATAATTTTTTTGTAAATAAGTTTTATAGAAAGTTATAATTTAAAGAGCAATAATATGTTATAAAAAATACAAAAAGTTTTAGCAGTTATATATTTATTAGTTAATAATATAATTTAGTGCACTTAGTAAGCAAGCTATAAACTAACTACTATGCAAGTATTTATTAGTTAATTATAAAAGGTTTTAATTTAACTTAATATATGCTAAAACTATAAACTAACTAATTAATCTTTTTATAAATAAGTTTAATAAATCTTGCATAAAAGGTTTTAAGCATAATTTAAAAAGGAATAATATATTATAAGCAATTAATAATATGCTATTAGCTATTATTTAAAAGCAAAGCAAAACTTTATAAGCATTATTTATTAAAAAATGAAAGGTTTTAATAACTGCTTATTTACTAATAAATTATATAGCTAAAATATTTAAGTTTAATAATATACTTAGCTAATTTAATAATTAATTAAATATAAAAACATTTATTAGTTAATTAAATATATAAGCATTTATTAGTTAATTATAAAAACTATAAACTAAGCACTAAAAAATGCTAAAATAACTAAGTTTAATATTAATTATATAAGCTATAAGTATTTACTAGTTAATTATATAAATATTTATTAGTTAATTATATAAGCTATACTAAAAATATTAAAACATATAAAAGCATTTAAAAAGTAACATATATTTATTAGTTAATAACATAAGTATTTATTAGTTAACTATGCAAGCTATACTAAAAGTGCTAAAATATATAAAAGCATTATTAATTAATAACGTAAATATTTATTAGTTAATTATATAAAGTACATTATTATATAAAAATGCTAAAATAATTAAGTTTAAATGTTTGTTAATTAATTATATAAGCATTTATTAGTTAATTATGCAAGCTATAAATTAAGCACTAAAAGTGCTAAAATAATAAAGTTTAATAGTTAATTATAAGCATTTATATATTATAAGTACTAGTTAATAATAAGTTTTTAGCGTAAGTAATTAATTAATTAGCTTATTAAAGCTTAATATATATAAAGCTAACTAAAATTAAGTAATTTTAATTTAATAGCTACTTATAGCTAAATATTATTTATAATAAATAAATAAAAACAAAAAAACAATTTATTTGTTTTAGTAACTATATATTTATTTTATTAAAGCTTTTTAAGAGATAAATTTAAAGCAATTAATAAGTATTAATAGTAACATTAATATATTAAAAGCTTTTAAAAAAATAGCTTAAGCTTGTTTATATATATACTTATTTACTTAATAAATAATGTTAATTTTAATGTTAGTTTTACTAGTTTGTTTTTTATTTTTAAAGATATTTTTAGCTTTTAATACTTGTTGCTAGCTTTTTAGCGTATAATATTAACCTTTAAAAATACTAAAAAAACTTACAAAGGCTAATATTGCAGTTCTTTGTACTAAAAACAAGAAATAATAAAATTAGAAATAAAAACATAATTTCTTTAGTTAAATATAGTAGCTAAAGTAATTATATATGTTTTATAGCTAGTAGCTAGTTATAAAACTAGTTATAATTAATAAAGCTAATATATAAACTATTTATTGCTTTTATTATTACTACTTTTATTTTTTTCACTTTTATTTTTTACTTTTTACTTTTTATTTTAACTAATGTTACTTTTAAAATAGTTTTGCCTTAGTTTATATTTTAGCTTTTTATGTGCTATATATACTTTATTAACTTTATAATTGTTTAATGCTTATAAGCTTTTGTTTTTATTACTTTAGCTTTTTAAATACTTTTATTTTTATTATAGTTTTGCTTTAGTTTATATTTTTATTTTTAATGTATTATAGCTTTACTAACTTTTTAATTGCTTAATATATGCAAACTCCGTGGTTTTATTTTATTATAATAGCTACTTTAGTATATTATGCTACTAGTTATTAATGCTTAGTATGCATGTTTATTATAATATAACATTATAAGTTTTGCTTTAAAAGCTAACATAAAAAAACATAACGCTAATAAAAAGCCTTTGTTTTTAGCTGTTTTTTTGCTGTTATAATTAACTAATAATATATATTAAAACAACAACTATTAAAACAATAACTGCTATAATATATAACAAATAAATTAAAACGTTTATTAAAAGCTAAGCTAAAAAAAATAATAAAACTTTATATAATAGCTATTAAGCTTAGCTTTTAATTAAATAAGAACTTATAAATAATAATTATATATTTAAGTGCTAATATAAGTTTACTAATTAAAAGTTAAGTTTAATTTTTAATAGCGCTATATAGTTATTTATTAGTTAATATATTTTTTATATATATATTATTAAAGTTAAAAGCTTATTGTTTATTTTAGCTGTTTGTTTTATTAGTAAGCATATAATAGCTTTAAATAAATGTGCTATATAAAACTTTGCTTGCTATATTTGCTTACATATATATATTTTTTTTTTTTGCGTTTATATGTTTTTTACGTTTATATGTTTTTACGTTTATATGTTTTTAGGTTTATATATCTTTATATTTATATGTTTTATTTGCATGTTTTATTAGCATGCATGTTTTAACTTAAACTACTTTTAAAACATGTTTTAGAAGCTAAGACTTCTTTTAAAATAGCAAATCAAAACTCTAGCGTGTTTAGTAAGGATTAATGTACATTTTTCATTGTTTACTTAGACCACTTGGTCATACGCCTCTTAATACAAAGCCATGATCTCCACAGCATTTGTGTACCCCTATATGTATGCCAAGGGATAACGCTGATCAGTCTAACGCAATTCAAATGTGGGCAGAAGCTAAACTAGTGATAGATTATCATAGGGTGAAGATATTTCGCTGCCATATTGGTGAGTTATGTGTCCATACACAATACTCGAAGGCGGACAGTAAGCTCAGGCAACCCCTATTAATATCTAATGCGGGTAATGTAGTCATAACTCAGTCGTTACTTGATATAATTGTCGTTCTCAGCGTAGTCCATGTAAGAACTTGTGTCAGACAAAATCGGCGAAGTATTGTTGCTGAGAAGATCGACTCAAAACAACACCGCGGTATTGTGGGATGATGCTGAGACTTCAGAGCTTTGGGAAGAGAATCTCATTATTTCCCTAACGCTGGCCTTGTACTAGCTTATAGTGAAGAGCAAATTTAAAGAACACCTAGGCAATAAGTTCGTCATACGAGAATGAATATAAGCTCTTGACTTCAATGGACTTCGTAGAACTGGGGAATCCCATGAGTTAAATATACGGTATCTTAAGACCTAATTATAGAGAATTGGTTCCAGAGAATAAGGTACTAAAATCTATTACGTCCCCGCAAGCCCTTCCCAAATCTTGAATTCTATTTCATTAGTGTCTGGTCCACATCCCTCATCGTACGGCCCTGATCGCTTAGAGATACCGTCATTTACAGGGTAATTGAACGGAGACGGGAATATCGAGGTCGGTTCGTGGTCAACTTCCAGACAATACACAATCGGATCTTGTGAGCTTAAACCGGATTCTAAATTAATACCTTGTTCAGCTGCTCTCTTTTCCAAATCCTCACGGTAAAAGGGATTGCCCGATTTAAGCGCGGCAAGCCAGAGATGCCCATCTGGAGTCGGTTCCATGGCCCTGTATGAATCTTCGTAGTCACAGAATATTGCTGCTACGGCAGCCTGCTCCTTCATACTCGGCACCTTCACGGCGAGCAATTCTAGCATGTTATGATTAGGCCGCAGTGGCCACCAGATGAAGTAGGGTTGTGGCGCATCAGACGGCCACCCGGCATCGTAGAATTCTCGAGGATCATTCAACATGATCCGACGTGCTGAGATGGCCATCTTGATCTTGTCTAGATGAGACACGTACTTGCGGTCGGTCTCAGCAGCGGTTTGGGCCCGTAGCGTGTTTTGTGCAATCTGGTTAGCCCACCAACGGGCATACATGGTATGGTGATAGATGCCGCGGATTACACACATCAGTTGAAACTGGTCCATGGTTCTCCTTGGTTCGGCTAGTCGTGAATAGCGGTCAACATTTCCTTCAAATGCGGCCATCTCGATGAGAAGCGTTTTCTTGACAGTAGGCAAATCTGGTGGCAGTGGCTCGTAAAGGAGCTTAACTTCATCCTCATTCAAACATTCTCGCTCCGTACTCGTATTGACGTGTTCGTCGTTCGCATGCATATCCTCCTCAATGCATGGGAGTCGGCTATCTGATGTCCAGGGAACGGTGAAGCGAGGCTCTAGTTGCCATCGCACTTCGGTATCGCCATTCAGGAAGGCCGGAAAGGGAGGGTTTTCCGTCTCGCTGCTTAGCATAAAGTCGTCCATTACAGCGTAGCGGAATGGACGGCTCATGATGGACTCATAAATGCGACGTCCTCCCTCTGTCCCACTTTCTCGTGCCTCTTCTGCAATAGAGACATCCGGCAGCAAGTCCAATTCCGAATATAATGAGTCGTAACCAGCGGCCGCGCAAGCCCGACCAACCCCGTATCGCATCTGTGGGTAAGCCTGGACTAATGTGCGATAGGTGTTTTCGGTCGCAAAGTAGGGATACCATATGCAATACGGCTGTTGGTCTTCAGCCATGTCCTGGGGCACCACATTATTCATGATCATACGAGCATTGCACGCGCGTGCAATGGAAGGCATTGTGGAAGCTATTGTCGCAACCTCGCCACTTACGGCAAAGTCGTAATGGAGACGGATCCCACGGATAAGCGAAGCACGGATGACATTGTTGTCGAGATCCTCTGGCACGCGCTCTCCGCGAATGGCGGCAAAGCAGATAGCCCTGACGGCTTCAGCGTTGTGTGTCACCATACTTCTGTTCCAATAACGACCAACGGGAAGGTAAGCAAGCTAGGGTCACTGTAGATTACAAGAGCACTATCTTAGCTGGGACAATGTGATATAGTATCTAGTCTTGGTGATCACGATGCTAGTTGACGTAGATGTAGTCGAAGAGGGGAATCGAAAAGGGTGCAGGTCGGTTTAAGGAAGGCCGAAGTTACTTACCCAAGGGAACCTATTACACACTCAAAAATAATTTTACTTACTAATAATATCAAAAGCTAAACACGTCGAAGCTTCTCATTCGGCTTCATTGAGTCTCGAGTATACGGAGTAAAGAAGGTTGTTCGAGGGGTAAACTTGCCCTCGCACATACGTGTAGAAATGGACTGTATCTTACACTCTCACGTACAATATCTGGAAAGGTTATTTGGGGAACCTCTTTGACGCTGAAAATAACTAATTAAATTTAACGGGAAAGGAATATCTATCTGATGCCTTCGCCGCAAGTAGGGTAGGTAGTGTTGGTCTGGTCTATACCTAGGTAGATCACTTAGTTCGCCTGCATAGGTAGAGCCACCTTGTGGCTAGGTGCCTACCTACATACTTAAGTAGGTAAGGATACAACCCTATTAGCCACTCGTATTTACTATAAGAAATCTTCCAAGGCCTATCAAATACCTAGGTACTACAACAAGGGAAGAAACAGGATCATGTAAAGGAAATAAACAGAATCATAAACATACTACGTACTCAAAACGCTTCTAATCCGAAAAGCTCGTGTTTATTTTTAGGGGCTGTAAGAACTGCCGTAAACAAATGCGTTGGATCAATTTCAAGCACCGCCAGCACCAGACCAATAAGAAAGAGCCCGCCCGTAGCACATCGAATAGCAGAGCATCACCGGAAGGGAACTCCCCGCATTCCATATATTACCGTGCCATCACACCCCCAACCCACGCCCGGTCTCACAGCATAGCCCAGCGTAGCCCAGCACAGCACAGCACAACACAGTACAGCATGACTTAAAGAGTAAGCAGCCTGCCTGCCTACCTGCCTACTTACCTACTTACCTACCTACCTCTCTGCCTGCCTACGCCAGCGCCTGCCGTCTGGAGATATACACCTCCAAGCCCTCCTGGACGACGAAGAACGTGGCCTTGGCCTTGATCTCGCGCGTGGGGTTGACGAGCTGGAAGTCGAAGTCGCGCAGCAGCCGCGGACAGACCTTGTTGATCTCCAGCAGGGCGAGGTTGCGACCGATGCACACGTGGGCGCCGCCGCCGAACTAGCCATTTCCCAACAACGTAAGCCAAGCTAGCTCAAGCCCACTCAAGCCCAGCCAAGCCGTGTCAAGGGGAAGTGAAAGGAACGGGAGAAGAGGGGCTCTTTCTCCCCGCAGAGTGTAAAGATGAAATGGGAAAGGGATAGTGATAGGGGGGGGGGGAGGGAGGAAGGATAGGGAGAAGGATGGGGGGAAAAGACATACCTGGAACATGTACCGCTCCATAACGCGCGCCCTCTCCTCGTCCTCGACCCAGCGCTCGGGCCGGAAGAACTCGGCGTCGGGCCCGAAGACGTCGGCGTCGCGGTGCAGGACCCAGCCGTTGACGGCGAGGCGCGTGCCGGCGGGGTAGTGGCGCCCCTCGATGTCGACGCCGTCGGGCGCGGGCGCGTACCGCGTGATGTTGAGGCCGACCGCCGGCCGCAGCCGCATCGCCTCCTTCAGACACGCCTGGAAGTACGGCAGCGCCTGCGCCTGCGTCCACTCGACGTTGCCCGCGGCCGGGATCGTGCCCGCCGCCACGGCCGCGTCCATCTCCGTCTTCAGCGCCGCGTACACGCGCGGCGCTGTCAGCGTTAGCCAGAAGAAGGACTGCATTGTTGATGCTGTCGAGTCGGAGCCCGCGAAGCTGATCACACGTCGACGATATTAGTCTGAATTATCTATAGGTTAAGGGGAGGGGTAGGGATTGGGGGAGAGAGCTAGTTGGCTTACATGGCACCGTGGGCTACCGCGAAGATGTCGCCCTCGTGGAATTTCTGCGGGTCCTTCAGATGTCCCTTGATCAGACTCGCCATGAGGTCTTCCCGTCCGTCGCCGCCGGCGCCCTTGCCCTCCCTCTCGACCTCGAACGGCCGGCGCTTCGCCATCTCCTCCTTCGCGATGCGCGTGATGAGGTTGTTCGCCGGGTCCAGGGCCGGGATGTACTTGCAGATGGGGTTCCTCCGCAGGAAGACGTCGAGCTCCGGGATCTGGCCGATGATGCCGTTGTATTTCTGGCTGTTGTCGATGGTGCGGATGGCGCCCTCCTTGTCGAGTCCCGCCGCTAGGAATCCGAACGACCGCCCGAAGGCTACCTCGCCGAGCACGTCGAACGCGAAGTAGTGCAGCCAGTTCCCCAGGTCCAGGATAGGCTGTGGCTTCTTGCCATTGAACGAGTCTATTTTGGAAACCGTCGCAAGATCCGTGCAGAAACCGCCCATCCGAGACACGAGGAACTCGATCGTGTCGTCGATGAAAGGGCTGAGTTGCCGCATGGCAGCCATGGAATAAGGGACGTTGGCGACTTTCTTTTTCATGGCGTGGACCTCTTCGCGGATTTCAGTGAAGATGTCTGGGTTCTCCGGTGGCGGGAACACGCTATAGAAGTCCGTCTTATAGAAACGCTTCCCGGCCGAGAGGAGATTCCGGGCAACCTGGGGCGAGGAGAACGAAACTTCGTTTGGTCCAATACGAACCACGGGGCCATATTTCCTGTGTAGGTCGACATGTTCCCATTGTGTGTTTTCAGAGATTGTCGATCTGATCTTCCACAGGCGTGTGCAGGACGCGAGAAACGGCCCGGGTATGGAGCGTAGAGGAGAGGCATATCGCCTATACACCATACGGCCGATGACAAAGAAGGGCAAGAGGATGGCCCAGTACGTGCTTATGAATACGAGAGCAAAGCTAAGGAATATACGAACTGGCGAGATGGTACCCTCGTCGGGCACCATCATGTTGTCATGGGGAGTTGAATCCATTTTGCTGAAGTCCTATAGTATTATGAAGTTTGGCGAGGATATTAGGGAAAGAAAGCCTCGGCCCTCTTTTCAAGGACTAGATCTAGGATGACGTGAAGATAACGAGGACACGCTTAAGGCGACTCCTGTTGAAGGAGGGAGGCAGGCAGTAAATAGACACACAGACGACTACAACTGAAGTGCAGCAAACCTGTTTACAACGTGCCGACAATCGTACGAAGCACAAACTGTTCCACCTCAGAGCGTCTCAGTCCCAACAATCGATACGCCCGATCTCAACAAGACGCACGCATCGAGCCAGATCAAGGGCGCAATATAAAAATATATTACTTCCCGACACAACGCATCCCGTACCTACAGATAGATCGGCGGGCCGACCTGATCTCGCCGCGAGCCCCCTTTGACGTTTGATGTCCGCCATCTACAGCTTACTCAGGGATAATTTTAGCCGTGCTGAACTAGACCTGACCAATCAGCAAACTGCCGATAGGTCCTCATCAGAAGCGAGTAAACAGCGTGATTCAAAGAGGCTGGAATGTGGATCGATGTGGAGGATCCCGCCGGGAACTGTCTAGAGGTTTGGCCAAAATGTGGCGGGGACACTTCCTGATTGCGGGGAAGGAGGTTTACCAAATGGTGACGACGCATAATGGATTACACATCTCGTATATCACCAATCTCTTATCGGCATTTGCAATGCCTCCACTGTGGTGAGATGGACAAATATGTGACACGGGAAGCTGGCCTAGCGAGTCTACTACGATGCGACAATATGGATACGATAATATCGCCGCGATATTATTCGGTCGTCTCTCACAGTTGCGTTCGGCACCGATACATGGGTGTGTAGGCTGAGGGGTTTCTAAGCCCAATCATAGAATAGCAAGCCTATAGCTCATCAATTTATGCGTCAATTGTTATATCCATTCACCTGGTTCCCTGTAGGTCACCACGAATTGTAAAGAATTGGGACCTAGTCAGACTCCCTGCATACACACGTGTTAAGCCGAAGCGTTACATCAGTAATGTTAGTGATGGATGGTGATGAATCTGTATTAATCAACCTTACTTGTAACAGAATCAAATGTGCTAGTGGTATCTTTTTTTACGCCAATTCAAATAATCCTTTTGTCATGAGCTTGTCATCCGTCCGCGAAACACATAACGCCTCATCACACCAGAATGCGACATCATTGATCTGTTACCATTTCTTGGCCTCAGCACCATCAGGAGGCTGAGTTTTATAAGTTTTACTCTTTGCGTCATCCCAACTTGTGCTTAAAGCGGTGCCATTGCTCTCAGTAAAGCTCTTCATCATGGCCCGCTTCGTATCTTCATCTGCATCCTTGTATATCTGCTGGAAGAAGCCGTTGACATCGCCACTTTTGGAAGCATCTTCGTTATCATCGTCGTCAATCTTATCCCAATTTTGAGGTCCCCTTCTAGAGGAGGTGGGGTAGGCGGGCGGAACCCCGTTGGTCTTTGCTGCCATGTTTACCTGGCTCTGGATTTGTGTGCCATTCACTGAGGGGGCAGCTGAACCGGGAGTAATAGACGCGTCCAACTTGATCGTGCTCGGAAGACCAGATACAATATCCATCTTGGATCGCAGCTTCTCGAGGAAGGCTACATACCACGCAGATGGATTACTGTCATAGTCAGGAAGCTCGAGCTCACCAACCTGCTTGAAACTGTGGCGAGCTTGTCAGTAGGATCCCATGTGAGATAGTGGGTTAAAATGACCTACCCTAGGGATGTGATGACTTTACGGAATTGATCGAAAGAAACCCCGGGGCTTGGGGGCACTGAGAGATTGTCCACAACTTCGGCATTAGCGCGTCGTAGAGCTGGCCATCTACCTCCTCTCTTTTTCTCAAGAACCAACTCAATCTTCATCGGCTTCACGGTGCACCTGGTTGTCACGGGGTTAATCTCGTCGAAGAGCAGAAGAACAAGAGAGCCGTCGAAGCCACCAAGTGATGCACCCCGGATCGGGCTAATTCTAACAGCTTGAGATTCAGAGACAACAGTGATAAGTTCTGTCGCCAAGTTCTTCACGAAGATATCCACAGTCAACTTCGTTTCCGACTGATAAAAACTGCATCGGATATTATGCTTTACGTATGAAACCTGGTAGCGGGCCCATACTTTCTCCCAGTCAGCAATCTTGGTTTCGGGCGTCACGTCTGGAGGATTCTCGGTGTTCTCATGGACCTTGTCGCCCTCATCATCGGTCATATCAGCAGCAGATGCAGGGGATGGAGCGTCGGTAGTACTTGACGTCTGGGAAGGGTTGGGATACTTCGTAACGTGGACTTTGCGAGCATGGTGCCCCATGGGGAGCTTCTCCATTTGAGTCAATGCTTGAATACGCCAAGTAACTGCTAGGTTTCGCAGGGATTCATCCTTGGATCGTTTATTTTTCGATAATGCAGTGGCCAGACCTTGCGAAGGCCCGCGGGATGTGTTTTCTTTAACTTCTTCCAGTTCTACACGGTAGTTGCCGTCCTTGTCAACCTTGTTCTGCTGGCCGTCATCTTCATGGGCCCTGGCCCCATCGGACAACCGGACAGCCCAAAAAGCACACACATCGGCGTCCGCGAAGTTGCCCATGCGAAATAGGGTGATGGATCGTCGCAGCTGGGCCTCCATCATGTGGTCACGGTTTGCACGCTCGTAGGCAACGTGTAAGGCCATCTCGGCATCGTTGAGGGCAGCATCGAGTTTCTTAGTTCGTAGATAGGCCTTGGAGCGCTCAAGGTACCAG
The DNA here is from genome assembly GCA_022578965.1 of Xylaria sp. FL1777. Classification (NCBI taxonomy): domain Eukaryota; kingdom Fungi; phylum Ascomycota; class Sordariomycetes; order Xylariales; family Xylariaceae; genus Xylaria; species Xylaria sp. FL1777. The sequence continues at coordinate 57,487 of MU400696.1, read as the reverse complement.
AGAGGAGCAGCACGGTGCTGAAGAGCTTCCGTGAGCTTCGCAATGCCCTCGTCATACTTCTGTGCCGAGACAGCCCGCACGCCGGCGTCGGCCAGAGCCAGAGCAGCGGCAGAAGACATCGTGAGTGGCTAGCTCGATGATACAGCGAGCTGCTTGGTAACGTTCTTTGGTATGAATGTGTGTATGAGAGAGGGAGAGGGGGGATAAGCCGACAGGCTAGAAGGTAGAGCTGTGTGCGTAGAGTTGGTGGGATACTAGTGTGGTGCTTGCTGCTAGAGCTTAAGTGGATATAGCCAAGGCTGAATAAGTAGAAGGGTTAAGAAAGAATTGGAGAAGATTGATTTATTGCTATGGATGTCTAGAGGCGAAAGGGCCGAAGAGCAGGAGATCGTGAGAAGCAGCAAGAAACAGGTAGAATGGAGATGGACCTGTCGCCTGTCGCCTGTCGCCTGTCGCCTGTTGGTTGCTTCAGGAGGTGCACATGAGGGTCTGGCAGGTGCATGTTCGCGGGTAGCAGCCAGTATATATGGCGGGGTTCCGGGTACCTTCCGCTACCTATCTAGGCAGGGACCTAACCTTAGGTAAGTAATTCTGCCAGACTTTACTTTGGAGCGTAAGGCCTGCGCCTACCGAAATATACCTACCTACGTAATCGGTGCACGGTTTGCTCTCACCGCCTTCCTGGCATGGCCACGGTTTGTCTCACCAAGAAACAGGTCGTAGCTACCTACCATACCCAAACAAAGAAAAATACCTAGGCTTAAGCTTCACTGTGGAGGGAGCCATTGGTATATGACACATACATAAAACCATAAAAGTATGTAGGTATCCACCTAGGTAGGTGTGTACGTAGGTCCTCACCTCTAGGTGCAGGCGTACACCTCAGGTTCCATGACACACAATCCGAGCACACCAAACATTAGATCAAGTATCCTTTACTTCTTCTATACGCCTACCGAAGTAACAGTCAAATTAAGGGTTTAGTTTGAGTTTAAGGTTATTAGGGTAGCTATAGCCATCATGGGTCTCGTTCAGTATATCTTCATGTACAATTTTAGGTGTCAGTATGATTCGGCATCCCGACATCTTAATGGATACCCCTTTACTTTTAATGCGCCTCAGATGACCTTTTCGTTGGGGTATTTCATCGCGAACATACCCAAAGCTTTCATGGTGAAGGTAAACTTGTAGTTAGGGTAGGAGATCATGCAGCTCTTGTTGAACACGCCTTCGATGGCTTCTTGCTTCCACTCGCCGTTTGGCTGTTGCCTTTGCATGATAAGCTTGACACCTCTCTTGATAGCTTCGCTGTCAGGATACTCTGCATGCATCAAGGCGATCAATGCCCATGCCGTCATGACTACTTGAGAGCCAGTATCATGTTCGGTATACACCATCTTCTCGCAGGACTGTGAACGTGTGTTAGAAACGGATGTCCCGCGGTAAACGAAGGAAGAAACGTACTCGGTAGCTTTCAGACCATCCACCGTCCTCCCTTTGGCGAGATATCAGAAAGTCACAGCCCCGTTTTGAGTAGTAGCTGTTGTTGTATTTCTCGCCAATGCTCTTCAAACTCTCCAGAGCAAACATTGTCGCATATGTGTAGCAAATAGCCCAGTTTCCATACCATGAGCCGTCTGGTTGTTGTGCCGTCTTAATCCAGGCAACTGACCGCTGGACAAAGCCGTCGATTTCTTTGGATCTGTGGTCTGGCCAGTGTTTCTTGAAGAGTGAGAGCGCTGTGACTACAGCTGTTGTGCATTCGACATAGTCATATTCCACCATAATCTTGCCGAATACCTCGGCCGCATTAAGCATTTCCAATCTTTCGCTGCCGCGCGTGGGTTCGTATGAGGAACACGCACCCGATGGATTTTGGTAAGTCAGGATCGTGTCTACAGCATCAAAAATCCGCTCATCCTCCAAAAGTTGGGGATACCCGGGAGTCTTTTGCAGAAGAATTACAGACTTCAATGCCTCCGAGACGCAATCACATACCGCATATCCCTGGTCCCTGGTACTAAATGCCCAGGCACCTTTACGCTGCTGGCGATAACATATGGCTTGATCTTTGCAATTTTCGCGAATCTGCTGGTCATCGAGAAAACCCAAGGCTTTCTTCAGCATAGGCTGCCATCGAGCATCTTGCTCGAGACCAGCATCAACAGCAGCCTGGATGAGGAACGAGGTATCCCAGCATTGAACACCGTTGGTACCATTGCAAAACATACCTTCTGCATTTACCCACATGGCATCCTCAAGTCTCTCGATGTGTCTCTTGACAGAGTAAGCGTTTGGACCATCACGGATGTAACATGCAACTGTATTAATGGCGGCATTCACCGGGGCAAGATCAGCGTAGTCTGTATTTGCATCTTCCATGTCGATGAGCTTGCTGACCCACTCATTAGCCCTGTTCTTCACAAAATTTGGGCGAAGCCACGGCCAAATATTGACCAGAGCCCAGTTTGCTGTGTTGAGAACCCAAGTCTTGGGGTGGTAATTATCAGCAGGGCAGATGGTGTTACGGTTGCCAGCCCAGTTAATCGTCTCCCACTTTTCGGTGAATAACTCCTCACGAAGACCGCGAATGATGTCCGTTTCTTCGCAAGACCACCGCTTATCAAATATGTAGCCCATGGGTAGAAATACTTGGCGCATATGAATCCACCACCTCCAGGGCGCGAATGGAACCCAATCGGGCAGAAGCCAGAGTTCTGAAGGGATCGGGTTGACGATATCCCACTTGCAGACACCGAGAATACTGAGCCAGAACTTTGCCCAGTGAGGCGCATGCGTTGCCCCTCCGAGTTTGTGTAGTACCTTACGTGCCTTGACCATGGCAGGATGCTCAGGATCGACACCAACAAGGCGTAGGACGGTGTAATTCAGCGAGGTACCGAAAACGGTGCTTTCGCCTTCGATATGCAGCCCCCATCCTCCATCTTCGGGGTTCGCACGAGCGAAGAGATAGTTCTGGATCTCGGTAGCCACGTACCAAGGAATGGGCGTCTTGGTCGCATACCAGGTAATGACGATGCCAGGCAGAAGAAACATAGGACCTCCGTACTCGCATCCCCACTCGCCCGAGGGAAGTTGGAGCTTCTCGAAGAAAGCCAAGCCGTTCCTAACAGCATCGAGGGGCTTTTTGGGTTTGGGAAGGTCTGGAAGGTCCTGTGGGAGGTTGCGCTCGCGTCAGTGTTATAGTACTTGGGTTGACCGAGGATAGATATGTTCTCACAGTGCCCAAGCCAAGGTACCACTTGTCGGCGGTAGACTGTGGCCATTTCTTGACCGCCTCGTCGTCCTCGAGATAGTGCCAGGTGAGCCTACCGCTCTCGTCAAGTAGCCTCCATCGCGTACGGTCTGTTTTATCGGCAATTCGTGGCTGCTCCGTGTCGGCCTTTACACGGCCGTTACCGGCGCGTTTTGTCGACGACCGAACCTGAACCATGTCGACTTGTTCTCGTGCGGCAAGATCACTCGCGGATAGCGACTAAGACGGGAGGTTGGGGTGACGTCGAGGGGTCTAGACGAGGGCGACGACGAAGATTGGATGGCGCTGCGCTGATGAATTGGGAGTCGATTGGAAAGCTGGGACGGCCAATTCACTCCCACATCTGACCTTCTACACTTCCCGCTTCCGAATTGGCTGAGATCATTCGTCACCCATCGTCTGTAGTATTCATTTAGGGACGGAAGGATTATTTGCATTACATTGGTAGGTAACGAAGACGAATACGACTCTGAATATTACTGATGCTTGTACGTCAAGTTATCTGCCTCACTAATATCATATTTCCATTATAACGATATTCTGTCATCGAAGCAGTTATCATGGCTAAATCGATTGAGTACAATGTCTATTTTTAGTAGGTACCTTCCGTATGTTGCCCTGCCGAAGTAGGATAGAGCGAACAAGAGAGAGCTTCATCTTTCCCTCTCTTCAATCTTTATGTCACGGCCGATCACTCTCACCTCGGCTTAAACCATCTAGGTGCTCCTCCAGCTAGGTACCTGTAATTTTCAACGCCCTTTCCGATATGAAGTGCAGAAAAACTTGTATTAGAATATCCAGTCCAGTCCAGTCTTATTTCCACCTACCAGTTTCTAGATTTATTACCATACCGTATGCTCTGGGGTAGCTGTCTCAACTTATAGTTCCGAGATACCATTCGCCTGAAATTGCCATTCAATTATCGCGGTATAGTGCACGACCATAATCATAGGAAGTTCTCGCGAAAATGGAAGGTCTACTCGATCTAGGGAGACTTGTGCATGCAAGCGAGCCCGATGTTGCGTTAAATCAAGATCCAAGGCGAAATCCTCAAACCGGTGCCATCATTTCCAAGATTGAAGAAATCCTAGTTGCAAATATAGATGCCCTCAAAGAGGCCCGGGTTTTAACAATTCCTCTCCGCAGTCGCCGCACAGGTAGAGTACAGCGCGTTCGGTTTCCGTCTGCAAGAGACACTGAGGCAAAGAAATTCAGTAGGTTTATAGAAATCGGTCGGCAGAAACTGTTCTTTCCCGTCGTTGGCTTACTCGTCTCCTTGTCTTGCTCTCCTTCTAGCTGCCATTCTTCTAATTCTTCATTTATCGCACGAGGCTCTCGTCGCAGGCACTGTTATCACAAAGAGGTCTGCCGTCTTATTCTATTCTATTACCAAGTCGATACTAATCTTAACACGATTGACCAACGCATCCACAGGGCCATATACTACCAGAACCCGGAACTTTTCGGCAGCCAGCGATATGTTGATGAGTTAGTCAATGATATCGCCTTCACATTTGGGCTGGGAAGAGATGCACTTAACATTGTTAGCTGCAGTAATTAAACCTGATGTCGTGAATCTAACATCTAAGCAGGTTGCGACAAGCAAGGGACTCGTCGCTGGCGCTCTTAGTATCACAATCAACAATGGGTCAACTCTCTATGGCAACCCCGACGATGGTGTAAGCATGTACTACATCTATTATCGTGCGCTTTGCTAAGTCACGGGTTAGCAAGGCGCTCTCCTTCCAGATATACGAGCCATTTTGAGTGTTAATCTCGTGGCCATTAATTGGCTTCTTGTGATTGAAAAGGAGGTATATTAGACCGATGCCACCCGGGATGATATTGATGGCCTGACTGACCACGCACGAAGGCAACGTTCCGTGGTCTTGTTGCATCCAGGTTCCACGAGAACGCGAGGGTCGGGCCGGGAGTTCTTGTCACCGTATGTTTCAATGCCCTATCAGCTTATGACGCAATGCTCGAACTGGAGGTTGACCTCAACGAAAGGCCAAAGGCTACCCAGATCTTTCTACGCGACAGTTCCTTCACAAAGTCCACACCTCGTTTCCAGTGTTACCTATGTATGGACTTGTAGACTTCGATCCTGATGGTGTGAGAATAATGCTTACGTATAAAAACGGGAGCCGGTCTTTACAGCACGAAGAGAATGCAACACTGAACCGTCTGTTCTGGATTGGCCCAAGGAGCAACGATATCCTTGGAGGTCGTCTTCAAGGATCAATATCTGCTAATGTGAATCAAGCGTGTGTGTTCAGTCGGACTCCTAGCAAGCAAATTTCAGGGTCCCAGTCAAGTGCGTCAGTTTGCCCTTCAGGTGTGTTCAGCCCTATCGATGCCACATTGCCCCTTAAAGCTGCAGATAGGAGATTAGCAGTGCGACTTCTCTACACTACGGTCGGAAAAGATTACCAATGTATTGAAAGTCAGGACTTTGTTCGCGAACTACAGATCATGCTCATGCTCAACATCAAAGCTGAGATCCAAGCTGTGGATGATGCAGGGGATCTTACTACATGGCTGGACGGTGTTTTGGCAGACAGGGTGAATCGAGTATGACTTGTGAGATGCCTGAGAGACTGTACCATAGAGAATATGTGCACATCGCTACCAACTTACCCTATGAGTACTTGGCCCACCACGCATCACGTGATTGGTTCAGCCAGTAGGTATCGGCCATTTGCACCCATCAAGCCCCATTAAGGAGACGCGGGCGAGGAACAAACAAACCTACAACATCCAGCAGAGCTGGAAATCAGATATTCTCGGCATTCAGTATTCAGTTTGGTTTCTGATTAAGCCCATAATTTTCAAAATCTGCAGGGCCAGGCGAGGTGCAGCTATACCCGCGATAACGCGCATGAAGCTACCAAATTCCTAACCCACAAAATTTTTCTAGACTGTCCACAACTATCATCACCAGCACATCAGCTCAAGAGAGGGCACAGCCACTTGAAGATTTATTACATTACATTAGCTTCCGGGCAAATTACAGATCCAGACGCATGATCAACAGCATCGTTAGCCCGGTGTTACCCATATAAGAGATTGAGCAAGGCGAGGCGAGGAGAGACCGCCCAACACAAGCAGAAGATGGCGCCATGCTTATCCGAGGAAGAGATCGACGATCTCGTCTACTTGTCCCGGACCGGTGAAGATGCAGATCTCACCGAGATGTTGCAAGAGCTCACTATTCGTGATACGGTAACGGCAGCAGACATCCTGACTGCTGCAAGGGAGGAACAGAGCAAGGCCACCTGTTTGCATATGGCAGCAGCCAATGGACACGCAAGTAAGTCCTTTGCAGTTTCAGCCTCCGATTCAATCCCTCTGTCTTCAGCGTGTGACGTTGCGCTACACGGTGGCACAAAACACAACATGCCTCAACTGTCGGCTGTCGAAATGCCACTGGTCGATTCCTTCTTTACCCACTGAAGCTTGTCCTCCCTTCCCGGACGCCTCTATCTCATTTTCAAGCCATCGCGGCAAAATGAATGGCTTTTTAACCACGGGTCCTTCTATCACTATTGGATCCGGCTTGAAGCGCCTTTCGCTAACTGTATTGTGTCATACAGAAACCGTAACACTTATTCTCTCATATCTTCCAGTGCCAACCAAAGCATCAGTGAAGGCTGCGGCCCCTGCAGAGTCAGAGAGCGCTGAGTTGGCGCGAACAGCGACAGAGCCGGAGCCGGCGTATATTGATGCGCAGAATGCATTTGGGAACACTGCTCTGCATTGGGCATGTCTAGGAGGACATCTTGATGTCGTCAAGCTCCTGCTCTCCAGAGGCGCTTCTCCAGCAATTACTAACGACAAGGATCAGATTCCGCTGGATCTGGCGGCTTTCAACAACCACATGCATGTTGTTGACTACTTCTTGGCCCAGAGCAAGGATATCGAAGGCGATAATGCGCAGAGAGGTGACCTAGCAAATGAGGTGCAGGATCTAGATATGACAGAAGATAAAAACGCCGAATCGGGAGGATAGAGCGAAGGGCTCCCCGCTAAATGAAAAATGCAAGAATAAAATTTTAATTACCCAGAAGACTAGTAACACAGTGTACACCAATATGAGAGATCTTGTCGTAACAAATGAGGCTATAATTATCACGCAAGCTAGGGATGAAGTGCAGTTTCCCTAGCTCAATTTCTATAGCTTACCGAAACTTTTACCTCCAGCACTACTCGAACTACCAACACTTAACAGTGTATTGAGCCGTACTTGAATTCCTAGTTTGGTCTAAAGACAAAGCAAGGGGTGGCCTTTGATAGTGTCTTGTTACACAGCGCTACTTGTATTCTGCAGATTCAAAATTAGCAAGATTATCGAATCTCGGAAGATCAAAGCGGAATGGGAAAGAAAAGACATAAATGAGAAAATAGGACCCTCAAACTTTGCCATCTAAGTAACATTATTGACATTACTACATTTTCAAGGAATATCTTGAGTAGAACTGGAATACGAAAAATAGCAGCAGGGTTGTCGATGATCAGCATCACTACCATGTCAATAGTCGCACGGCGCCTTAAGTTTCAACCATAAGTGGGGGAAAAGGATGTGAGAAATAGAGCCAGTGCAAGAGGCACATTACCAGCCAAATTTCCATCAGCTTTCTCTCACGACTATACCTGTCTCGAAGTTCTCCAAACTTTCTCTTGTAGAGCCTTCTCGATTCTCAACCTCGTCTAATGCAACATGAACAATCACTGCCCGTATTTCTAGTGGATGAGACACTACAAAGCAGGTCAGCAAATTGAATGTCGCAGTTATATAACACACAAGATGGAGCTGGACGGTCTCACCTGTAGTTCCAAGATCCGGTCGTCTCCAGTGTCTGCGGTGCCACCATTGAGAAGTAAACGGCCTATCAGTCTGGCCCTTCGGCTGCGTCAACGCCATCTGGCCGATGATGACGGGCAACAAGCCTCCCAGACCCCTCGAGACGGGAGCGTTTCTGTCCTGGTTCCGGAACATCTCGGGAACCAGACTCGGCATCCAGGACGGCTGTCGGCCCGCCACAACCTGCGAATCCCCATCCGCCGCAATATGCGTGATGCCCGTGATATCCGCCTCCTCGAAGCTCATGAGATTCAGCTGGTGGCCCTCCCTATAGACCCCAGAGTCAACCCCGTAAGGCCTGATCAGAGTGCACAGCGGGTCCTCCTCCATGTACACGCACGGCAGCGGCCGCCAGCAGTTGAAGACGGTGTACTGCGAGTACTTGGTCAGCTCCCAGGGGGGCTCGTCCCCGCCCGAGAGGTAGATACTGCCGGCCGGTTTGAGGGTGCTGTTCAGATCTAGAACATCCCGCTCCCAGTAGTATCCCCGCGCCTCTTCGATCTCGCCGTCGCGGTACCGGAATACGGCCCCCGGCGCCTCGCCCTCGTAACATCTGGGGTCAAAGGGAGGCATTACCGTGCCCCATTGGTCGACGTTAGGTAATGCATAGGCATCTAGTAATAATTCGTTGACTACGAAGAGGAATGAGAGGCGCGGGGGTGCTGAGTTACTGCCCGATGCTCCGGCGTTTTTATCTGGTTTGCTGGATTTCGACCCATGCTTATCTGTGTGTGAGCTCTGGATTTGTATCCCAAGGCTTGGTTCGGAGTAACTGACCTTGCTTTTGTGATCGGTGGAGTGTTTGACCATATTGATTATATCAGAGGTGACTGAGCAGTTCGGCAGGGATAACAACACTAAACGTTGAAACAATCCTTGTTTTACGCATGTTTAAATTTAGCATCTGAAGCCACATATTTGTATTTGGGGGCTATAAACATCATTTATACTCATCAGAATCTATCCTTTACCGTGGTGTCGTGGACGAAGAATAATTGAACACTTCAGGCGCGCATTTGAGCCGAAATCGCTATCCTAAGCGTGAGAGGCTAACAGAGTCTGAAACCCATGTCTTAGTTACACGGTGAGTTGTAACGGCGCTAATCCAGCGTAGAGATTTTTCATTGTCGATTTCTCTCTGTTCCCGGTCGCGGAGGCGCAAAGAAGCAATCACAATAAGCTCACCTGCTCCTATGCCCTATGCACCCTACGCACTAGTAACACGGCGACGTCGATCCCGTGACCGTTTCGTAACCTTAAGGCCTAATTGTGCCATAGTGTACGATTCTGGCAGCCTGTTTACCTCGCACAGCTTGCACGGCAAGGCATCGAGGGACCTCAAACAGGCAGCTGCCTGACTTGAAGCGAGGAGGCAACCAACACCTTATCCGATCCCAACCGGACCAACTACGGTGCCAAGGTTTTCCAATGTTTATAGTCGAGTATTTTGTATCCGTGGTTAGGAGGTAGTTTTGCAAGCCTTGAATCTAACTGGTCTGTCGTGGCGAGTAACGTACGACTGAACTTTTGTAGTCACTTTCACCAGTACGAGGCACTCTAGGCCACACCTTATTGGCTATGGCTTTCACTGGCATCGCTAAAACGGAATCCTCATCCGGCTGGTCGGAATATTCTAGTGAGGTTGTGGAACGAGTACAGACCAATAGAAGGAAATGTCTGGTTTTTTTAGGGCACCAACTATACTAGGATAAGGAAGTCATCGTCGGCAAAGTGAAACATTCTTGTCATCTTGGTGGCATCCTACTCTCGTCATCCATGCTCTTGTTTGACAATACCGCGTCGAGCAAACTTTTGCATCATGTTCCATCTATAATTCGAGGTGGGATATCTTGTAGTACCACGCTTCTCCGTTTAGAATTACTTCCGTTCAACTGAGTGGGATAACCAGTGCCTCATCTAGAATACAACCTGTTGATCATAGCTGGCTCGGGAATTTCTGCTTTAGACGGGATAGGACCGTTTGATCAATCCCCTAAGAAACTGCTAGCCAAACCAATCGTCCTGTCATACTAAGGGCACAACAATCACGGTACTTGCGTTGCAATGTCGCCCGCCGAACGCAAATTTGTACCCCCCAGTATCAGAAGTAGACCTCAATGGGAATAACAAGGGGAACATGGAAATTGTTTGCTTAAGGAACGGAAAGATCAACCTTACTAACGCCTCCGGGAAACCCACGTAAACAATATGTTTTGTTTATAGGTGCCTCCCTTGCTTCCAACAAGGATAAACAATATGACGATCTGATATGCCCAGTTTTTCTCGGCAGAGAGACCAATAGAGTCCCACGGCTGCGGTAGCACAACTAGGGTTACGGGCGTTCCTACCTCTCCTGCCGTAAGAACGTAATGTGTAGCCGAGTCACTGCATTCGATTCCTTCTACATACCTACGTGGTCTCGCCTCGGGAGAGCTATCCGTGCCGGCATATTCAAACTACAGGAGCTTATCACCGCTACCGTGACTCGGGACTATTGTGTTTACTCCCGGGATCACCTAGCAAGCAGGATTCATATTTGTTACGATAACCGCACCGTTAAAGGTCTAGTACGCTATTGAATCTCCCGAAGACATAATCTTGAAGTGGGTGATGGTGATCTGTTTCCTTCAAGACTAATGCTGTGACTCCCGGCAGTCTCCCGGAAGCGCTGAGCTGGCCGTAGTAAGGGATGTTGATAGGTCCATGGGGCTGAAGGTCAAAATAACTGCCAAACGTTCAGACAATCAAGTTCAGTGATGTTTAGAGCCGACTAACAAAGAAGCGAGGGTGGAATTTACTTCACGATTAACATCCAATCTAATCAAAACCGAATGCTGATGAGGAAGTATATGAGACCTTTCACTCCATATTGAGATAACATAGATATTATTATACGACAGCAAAAGGCAAAAATAAAGAGAACCGTGATTGGTACCCCCTGACGATAGAATGCCGTCGTGATACGCCGATGTCAATGCACTTACTTCATGCAAGACATTCAGCCGAACTCATAATATATCTTCTCAGGGGTTTTCAAACTTTACGTGGTGACGTGGCTATTCAAGTTTCCAATCAACATTGATTCAATGAATGCCTCTGAAGTCGAGGGATGTAAGGGGGTTTAAGTATCTAGGACTACGAGTGATTACGTACTCTTTGGCGGGTCAGTGCAACAACACTTGCAAAGAATGTCCCATAAGATAAATTATTCGAGGTACCTGAGGACTGGTCAGTAACAAAAGCAGAAAATTTTTTAATCTAGTTTAATAATGATTCGATAGTCTTCTTGTTGAAATACCTTGACTTTGTGTACCGCAACTAAGACATTTTAGATGCTATACAATTGGACCTGGGTGGTCCGATTTTGTTTGGGAGCAGGGCTGCTTGCCTCCAAATCTTTGGCCGCCATCATAGCTAGAAGTAAAGTGTTTATGACTCATGAACCTGTAAGGGAAACTAACACCCCTCCCTTGTTCCTCCTTTATGCTTGTATAAAATGGTTACTGCAGCTTTTGGGAGACTCGGGAATATGTTCGACATCCCACCAGGTTTCTCCTTCTATGTCTTTGCGGTACATGTAGCCAGAAAATCTCCGCCTGTACAGGTTTCGTCCCCCAAGTCACAGGAATGCCTTCCAAGACCAACGTAAAATGGCTGAAAGACGCCACGAGGCGATGCGAGATGTGTCGCCGACCATCGAAGAACTCGACGTTTTGTAGCCCCGAGTGCGCGGAAAAAAAAAGAGTATCGGTATACTACGACCAAGCTTGTAGGAAACAGATGGATAGCCTAAGTCTAAAGGCCAGGCCATCTTCCAGTACTGCAAGCACCTCTTCCCCGGCTCAAGCGCCGCACAATAGCCAGGGAGCCCGACAAGCTCATCAGAAACAACTTACTACAATGGATTTGTCGCCATATTGTTTGTCAAATTCCCGTCAGAAAACCGTCTGCACCGACCGCCAGTCTTCCAGTGCTGCTGGTACGAATCCTATTGGCCCTCCCCAGGAGGGTTCAATCGATAGAACTCCAGTCACCCCCACTAATCATCAAAAACATGTCGCCATCGACGAAATAACTGTCAATTTCTCCAACACCCACATGGTAGAGACACCACGCTCTAATGAAAGCTTAGAGATACCGGAAAAGAGTGCTCGACGTGTTCGTTTTTCGGACGATCCTTGTACCCGCAACTAGCGTGTAGCTGGGATAGATAGGTGCTAGAATGAGGGAATGGTAATCTCACAGCTGGAGTGCTAATAGGCATAGGATGAGATTGAGTTTCGGTTCCCCAGATTTTCGCTTGCTTAGGGTGGCGTTTGGGGGTTTAGGGGTCGGAAGAGGGCTGTGGAAAGTCTCGGTAGAAGTTTTTGGTTGTATTTGGGGTCTGTCTTTGCTGCGACAACGACAGCCACTCTGCTAAATTGATAGATGGTGCGTGTGGGGTCATAGTAGACTGTCCAGTACACGGTAGAAAATCTAACATGGACCTCAGTTTTGGAATCCCATCTAAATATGTCATAAATCGTAAATGCGTCACCCTTGCCCTCAAATACCACATATGAAAGCGGGGAAAATGGTAACAGAAAGCCTTCCTTCCGCCTCTGCCTTGTTTCATGAGAGCGTGAGTAATACTAGCTCACGTGTACCTTTCATAGACCGGAACCTATGTTATGTTAGCCCAGAAGCTAATTTGGACTAGTCCATCATGGAGTCACATACCAACAGTCTCAGGTCTTACTTAACTCACCACCCAGTTATTCTCGCCGTATTTAATCCCAAGGTAGTTCATAACATAACGCATGTAACGCTGTCGTGACATATATGCTTAATCTAAAATTGATGTGAGAAAATATCGTAAAATTGGGGCTTCGACATCGCTAACCACAGCTCCTATAAACACTATAATAAACGATAGATCTTCAATCGTTAGCTTCAATACCCAGGCGAGTCAGGGAATGGGTATCATACATGTTGAAGATTTAGGGGGTAATCCACTGGATTCTGCGGTTAATCGAATCATTGGGAGAGAGACCAATGCCGCAAGAAGTGTAACTGTTGAGAGCCGCGATCGTGTAATTGTTATTCTATGAGCAGGCGCTGAGCCTCGCAATTTGCAATCGACTAGTAAATCTCGTGGTACGGCTTGTTGGAAATGCATATTGGCAGTGTGTGAGGAGGCCGTGCTGGATTGTGCTGGGGATGCTTGATGAGGTTTTTGTCTGAGAAAGAGTAGAACACAACGATGATAATGGGTTGACTTGGACAGCTACTAATATACCTAATCTACAACTGTCGTTGCCTACTTCCTCTTTAGCTCGTCCATGCTGCTTCCTAGACTGATAGTAAGGCCTAGTCGCCTGGAGGACGCAGCGAATGTATTCTGCATGCTGCATTGACCAACAGCTCTTTTCTCCCGCATGCAGCGGCTCTACACTAATCCAAGTAGAGTTTCTAGTCCTAGGGCAAGTAGATGCTATAATTAGGAAAATAAGGGACTTCGGCGCCCCTGTGCCGCCCGCAGCAGGGACTTGATTTGTATGTTATGGATATTGCCGTTGTTGGTGGAGTACAATTACACTTGGCGTCTGCCCTAGCAGCATCTAGACGTGTCAGACTCTATCTAGATAGGTAGTCTGCACCATGGGAAATAATATGGGTGTGCGGTCGCGCGGCTCTTATTGACAAATAGAAGATGCCTTGTCCCACAGAAAGCGGTACGAATCTAAGCATAACCGCCGTCTTGCTGCACGACACCACGGAGAGTAAAGTGGCGTTTTAACAACGTCGACATCTCTTGCCCCCGGCTCCCTTGCCCTAGGCTAAAGGTGGCTGCTTACGCAGAGCGGCGCAGCGGTCCACATTAAGTCGACGACGTGTAGATTTAACCAACAGAAGTAAGCTTTCTCTCTACCCATTCCCTTGTCCTGAACTTGACCTAAATTACTAGGCATGCATCGTAGAGCGGCACAGCTCTCGGATTTTCCCATCTGTACTGTTGCGCATCCAAATGGTCGCGTACCTACCTAACGCGGCATTGTCCCTGGCGTCTTCGGCATCAAATAATCGTCAGTTGCTCACGCCATTCCATATGAATTAGGTAATCTTTGTGGCAATAGTCGAACTGACACCCCCTGCGAGAGAGGGGATGCCAACCCACGACCCAGGTTTTAGCCATTGCCCAGGCTATCAACCCTCGGGGATTATTGCTACAGAATAACTTGGCTCCCGGCACCCTCGTATGAGGACTACCAATTAGGCATGGAAACCCTTTCTACGTGATACCCGATGAGGGGTTATCCTTCAAGGGACAGCTTCCTTTGCAGCACCCCAGCTTCGCAAGATACAACTGGCGGGGTAGGATGTCGATGACAAGTGCAAATTTGCACCTTGAGATGGGAGACGTATGCAGGTCACGTCAAGGATAAACTAGCTGTATTATATCTGCAACCCAGATAGCTTACTAGATTTATCTCGACGTAGACCAGACTCCTCGCGCCCCGTCGAAATTCATGGTTTGTATGCAGCTCCGTGAAGCACTTTCAGACTCTACGGTCATATTGCTTACTCTTATGCAGTAGATTTCTAACTATTCCCGGGGCAGAAATCTCTCAACTGTAAGACGCTCCTTTGACCTAGCTATACTTGTGGCTGATATTAACAACATGTACTACAGGATCATCAATAGGAACATCGAGGGAATATCGCTATCTACATTATGCTTCATTAAAGAAGCTGAAGCAATGGCATGGATCGAAGCCCTAGCCCGTGAAGCTGACGTGATACGGTCGTGGTTACTGCGTTATCTGAAAGTCCAGGAGGGACAAGTGCGGATGATATTCAAGCCCTCCCACTGCATGTGTCATTCAAGGTTGGCTTCGGAAAGTGATGCAGATTTTAAGCTCGTAATGACGGCACTAGCGCTGCCGACTCAACGGGGAATTATAAAGGAGCGTTCAAGGTGGTTCTAGACAGTTACCTACTCAATATGGCTTGGGTACTAAATTTCTCGCCAAGCCTTGGCTTCCACATAAGCTGTGAAAAGTTATATGTGACGTTCTACAGATAAAGATACCGGCACATGAAGAGTGTCTTTGAAAAGGAAAGTGTGCAGCCGCAAATTGAAACCTCTTGTCGGCACTTGTTCAAGCTTCCGTCGGAGAGACGAAGCTGTTCCTGCAGAAAATCCTCTGGTCCTAGACTAGCTTTCCCATGATGTCAAGAAACTAGATGAATACAATTATCACACCGATTTTCCCAAGCTAAGGCGGTGTAACGCCATGCTTATGCTACCTCCAGGTAGTACGTATACTTAAAGAGACCGAGATGATGACTCAGCAGGTACGTGCCCGGGGTGATAAGACAGCCATAATCCATCCTGGCCAAGGCCGCGAAGCCTGCCAAGATCATCTAGGACCTAGTAAACGGGCTACGCCGCGAGCTAGAAGAGTCACGGGAGCCAGGCGTGCCTGCAAGGGAACCAACAATAAAAGACAAGCTAGCAAAACCTAGAGAGTGGCATTGGTAGATATAAGAGGATCGCGAAATTCCCTGGCTTCAGTAGAGGAAAATGAAACCGTGGACTTCGAGATCCCAAAGAATTGTTACCTGCGTAGAATTGAGTTCCAATCCCCGGATTACTAACCCTTGCTACGTCTCCCGACGCCATGGTAATTCCCTAGCTATGCCGCATTAGTGTATCTCCCCATCCCAGGTTCTAGGCCCTGATCCACTTGCTTGGTGGTCCAGCCGCTCAATCAAGACGGATATGGTGGCTGGCCACAGCGTGTGTACGTTCATACAACGGTCCGAAGGCAAAAGAGCATGTCCTGGTAAAAAGTCTTCACCGGTAGAGTTTGCAGCATTGATGGCGGCCTCGTAGCGAAACTGGCGTGTTGATCCCGATCCTATGGGATGAGAAGCCGGCGAAATGCATCGACGCCGCTTTCAAATCCCGTCGAAACTGAGTGTGGGCCGCCACTGCGGCGTCAAATGCTTCACCCAGAGCGTGCCGCGCCTTTGCGTCGGACAAGACCTCGAATGCCGTATTGTGGTTGCATTTTCCATATCGGATATATATCCATGAACTGTTGACGGCAGCGGCACACAGATCCTCCGATGAGTATTGCCTCCCGCAAGATCGTCGAAGGCTGAAAGCCACGCGCGTCGGGTCGCGACGGTCGAGATCCTTTGAGATAGTAAGCAAAATACCTTCTCTTTTCTGTTTTTACATAAAACTACCCGTCGATCACTAGAGGTATTACAGGATGTTCGTGTAACAGCCTTTGTATTTGACACTCTTGTGCTGTGGTATTCGTTGTGACTGAGGACTGGGCTTGAAAGCCATTATACTATTATATCTAAACCCATTATTTCAGATAGCGGATTAGATTAATTCCTTACCTACGTGTTGCAGCGCTATGAAGAACAGCCAATCAGTGTCAGGTTTTCGCAACATCATCACTAGTTGACGGATAAAGACAGTTGATGGAGTAAGACAACGATGCTATTGACAACCAATACTGGGGTTTGTGTTAGGTGATATACCTAGTCACATATAGACCCCTAGGGTCTATATAGTGGGATTGGTGTACATATATGGGCTATTCCTACCAACTGATATTGGGAGGCCCTAGGGGCCAATCGACCAACGTACCGGCTACTGACCCCTTTACTACCTGCTATGTGACTGCGTACCGACTACCGGGGGGACAGTAGGTACCCTCTTCCATTTCTTTCGCATGCCGAATCATATTATCCCGTCCCCACGAAGGATAAGTCGCGAAGGTAACTATATCACTGTTTACACGCTGGAGTTAGCAATTACTGAAAAGAGTAAGATTCCAGTTTATGTTTCGGGAGCATTCAGGGGCAATGAGGCTCAAAACCTGCCAAATGGGGGAAATAATGACTCGAGGGAACTAACTGGAACAGAGGAATCCCTTCTCGTCTGCAGGTATCGCATGTGGTCGAGAAGAGGCCATCATTGAAGAATTCCTCTATTGGCAGCAACCTTGCACAACCTGTAGAACAAATCCCGGCTCCCTCAACCGGAGTCCGTCCTGCGTACGACGTAGTACAGATGTTGCACACAACCCCTATCATAGTTTCCAGCATGTTGTTGGAGAATGCAACACCAGGTAGGCTCTTTTTACAATTGGGACAATAGTAAGTCTCTGCCGATTTGGCTGCTATAGGAATAAGGGTCAGTAGCTGTCGTTTAGATCTGAAAGGTTTAGGAGCTTTCTGGAACCAGCATCGGGATAGATATGCTGGGCAGGCAGACAATCTCTCCCCAGAGGTACGTTAGAGAGCGGCTCAGGGATCTTATGATACTAACCTGGTATTGGCTTATAGTTATAAACGTCCTTGATCCATTCGGCGGCATGATCGTAAGTGTCACTGGCTAGAGTATGCATATCTACTCTCGGCTTCCCTTTAGTATATGGCGTAAGATGCGGAGAGAGATAGGCCCGGATAGGTGGAAGTGGAGGAGGTTCAAATGGAACAGAGGTCTCGCGGAAGGCAAGATGTCGTGGCGGTGACTGACAGGGACCCGAAAAGTCGCCAACATAAACAACGCCAGAGTTGCTTCGAGTACGTCTTCGTACTGGCGTCGTCGGAATCGACTCAGACGCTTTGCTACCCTGACGATTGACACCCGAACGAGACGATCGACTTTTGCTGGGTCTAGAATGGGAGCTGCTTTCGTCCTGTCTTTTAGACTCGCGGCTCTTCTGCTTGTTCTTGCTCTCCTTAGGCATGATGGGAAGGATTGGAAGTGCTGGTGAACAGTATTAATGTTGCGATCAGTGAGATAGAAGGTATATAGGTCCCGTGGTTATCTTCTTTGGCTGGGTTAGGACGATGGATGGGTGAAGCTTATTATATACGTAGTGAGGTTTTTGGGCCTGTTAGAGTACGTATCAGACCTTCGATCTACGCTCCCTTTAACAGTGAGTTAAGGGGTGAGGTTAGGACACTCGTGAATGAGTAGTCTTTCAGATCTACATTAATTCTAGGGTGTTGACTGGAAGATTTCATCGCTTGCATCAATTCCAAGTGCCCAAATTCGTTTGTTGGAGATATAGATGTCTTACCTTAGTCATAGCAAAAAGAGTGTAAGGGCCTTATTGAATAAGATAGGAATACAAACAGAGTTGCTGTAAATAGCAGCATGGTATTGCACATATGTTTAAGAGACACCGAGATACACCCCTTTGACTGGGTTAGGTCGATTACAACAGTTCGCATTATACATACAATTGGTTTCATATTGCCTGGAAATCGAGGTCGAGGCTAGTATAAGCGCTTAATAGACATACTCACACCATGTCCCCTTCCGTTCTACACAAATACCTTAGCTACATTCCCTAGGTTAGGATCGCCGATGTTATATTTGTGGTCTAGTTTTGATATCCAATCACTAAACTGTTTGTTTTCGTTTTGGTAGTCACATAAAAGAACCTAGGGAGAGCTACCTGTTTCACTATATACAAACTGGATGAGATTGCTCAAACCAGACTTATTTCATCATCACAATAGCGAGTTCTGAGTCCTTTAATCTCCTAGGCCAATGAAAGCCCAAAAACATGCCGAGCCTCGCGAATTTCTAGCCACAGCTATCCGTGGCGTCGCAGCAACAAAATAGCAAATCAGATATGATATTATCCCACGCAAATAATTAGCGTGATGTTCGTATCGCTCACTCACTATTCTTCACACAATTTCTGATCCCAAATGATTAGGACTCCTATATATTTAAACTATTTTATGCCAATCTGGGTAATCCTATCACGTAAACCAGGATGTTGTACAAGCAAATATATAAGATTATGGAAACAACCTCAGCAAAGACAAGGAGCCTTCATGAATCAAAGATGTTGATGTTGGCCTAGATACCAATGATTTTGCTATTACCAAATGACTCTCTGACAAGATTCAGATGTTTTTGCTATACTACCATATTCTTAAATACTGAATACGAGTTCTTAGAAAGCATTGGGTTTTGAAAAGATTAGTTGAAGACTATTTAGCCTCCCTCACTAATATGAGTCAAAAATGAGATAAACAAATGAAATAATAACGTTGTATGGGGATAGAGATATATAGAGCCAATGCACCGCCAATGAAGTTGGTGATGGTTATGATGGTTATGTCAAAATATATGGGTGAAGCTACTCTCCGGGCTGTGATTGAATCCAACTATTGCAGAGTTGATATTATTTGGAATGGCAAGTGATGTCGAATGCCGTGAAAAGTTGAGAGACTTTACTCTCATCGCCCGATCAAGCTTGAGGTGCCATGACGTAAGCTTAGTCGGGGGGTGAGCAGAAGCAGATAAGCCGCTTGTTGAAAAGCATGTGGGAAGTTTACATATATAAGAAGAATGGTGAGCCGTATTACGAACAGTGCTCATATTTATAAGAATGATATGAGACTCCGTTAGGGACCCATTAACTTGTAGATTTGCGAATCATCTATAGCCAGATGTCATGAGCGAATTGGATGTTGATGTAAAAAAAGGTGGTCGCAGTAATCATGCCTTTATCGAGAGTGAAACAACCCCACTACATATTTGCTTGTAAGCAAAAACATGCCTATAAAGTAGATTGTGCATTAAAACCACCTAGCGCAATGGGTGTGGCTTCTAGGCAGCACAAGCTATAGTGTACACCGTGCGATAGTTGCTATGCAGGAACCTAAGAAGCATAAACTAGCTTTACTTAAATTAGTAATATTTATATATAGTTTTTTAGTACTATACTTAAAAAATATCTTTTTTTTAATATTTATTTTTTTAAGTATAAATTTAATTTTATATAATAATTATAAAGTTTTAAGCTAATATTTAAAAAGTATAAATAGTTATTTAAGCAATTTTATAGCATTATATTTTAAATAAACTTTTATATAATATATTAATACTTTATTTATTTTTTATTTTATTTTTTAATTTTATTTTTACTTTATATACTTTAGTTTATTTTAGGTGCTTTAAACTAAAATGGTTTTTACGTTTATATTTCTTTAGTTATATTATCTTTTTACTAATTATAACCTTTTTTACCCTTTTTAATATAAACTTGGAATTTTGGTTTAAAGCAATTATGTTGATTTTTTTGCTTACGTTTTTATTTAAAAAACAACAAACTATAATTTATTTATGCAGTAACTTTAAATCTATTTAAAGTTATATTTAATTAATTAATTATTGTATTTTGCATATAGTTATATTTTTTTTGTATTTTTTTAACGCTTAGTTTTTATTACATTACATACTATAGATTTTTTAACTAAAATATTGTTTTTTTTATTATTGTTTTTTTTGCGATTATTTTGCTTGCTTGTATAGTTTACTATATTAGCGTTTATACTACTTTTTATATCTAAATTAACTAATTTTTTTAATACTACTTTTATTACTTTTAACTTTAAAAATAATTCTGATTATAAAAGCAATAATTTAAACGAAGAATTTAATTTTATATGCTAATAATAAGTTGCAATAAATATACAAAAGTACTAGCATTATAATTATAATTAAAGCTATAATTTTTGTTAGTTTTTAAAAGAATAGCTTTTATTGCGAACTATAACTAGTAATTAGTTAAAGCTACAAATGCGCAAAATAGTTAACGTATTAAAAAACTTTAAAGTTTAATAGCGTTTTTAAAAAGCTAGTATTTAAATAAAATTTAAAGAAAATAATGTAAGTTATAATATTGCTAATATTTTTACATTTTAAAACAAGCTTTTTATTTTATTTAAATAACTAGCTTTTATTAAATTTAATCTTAAAGCATTTAAAGCTTTTAATAAAAGGCTTTACTAAGTTAAAAATATTTATAATACGCAATAAATTAAAAGGTTATTTCGTTTTTTTTAGTTCTAAATTTAAAACGCATTTTTACGTTTTGCTGCTTTTTTTTTAAGTATTTTTACAAATTAACAAACTAGGCATAAATCTTATAACGTAACTAAAGCTAATATGCTGTTTTTTTATATTATTAAAGCATATATAATTATAGCTTTATTATTAAGTATATATGCACTTTTAACAAGTAATTTTTTATAGCAATTTATTAGCATTTATTTTTATAGTAATAAAACATAAACTTAAGTAATTAATATTTTTGCTTAATTTAAAATATATATTAGCTATAAGTTTATTTTAAAACAGCTAAATAAAATAGCTAAATAAAATTGTATATATAATAGCTAATTAATTAATGTTTTAATACTTAAATTAATAAATATATAGTTTAACTTAAAGCGTATTATTTATAACTTAAGTGCTATATTTATATATAATAATTTTAACTTTAAAAACAATATTTAAAATCTTAGCATAAATTATAAAAATATTATGTAAAATTTAACTAACTGTTTTATAGTTGCTAGTTTAAATATGTTTAGCTTATTTATGCAGTTATAATAGCATACTACTATTTTTTTTAAAAAAAAATAGCTTTTTTTTTATTTAACGCTAACTTTAGCTTATATAAATAAAGCAACTAATTATTTATTAGTTTATGTTATTTGTTCTTTATTTAAATTATTATATTTAAAAGGGTTTAATTTATTTTTAAACATTGCATAATTATAAAATAACGTTAACTGTTGAAATAACTAGTTATTAGTTGTAATTCCTATATATAGTACGTATAATAGGTTTTATACAAAGACTACTTTATGCAAGGGCTATTACATAAACTAAGGTAATCTTAGTGTTAGCTTAGCTTGTATGCTAGCAAAGTTTTTATATATAAAAGAGAACTTTTGCTTTATATGAACTTTTTTTTTTTTTAAACATATAAAATATAAATAGCTTATAATATAAAGATTATTATATTTTGTTTTAGCATATATATATTAAATGTATAATTATATAAAGCTTATTTAATACTAATTAATAATTATATTTGTATTTTTAATTTATTTGCAATAAACTATAGATTAGCTAAAGTAATAACAAAGTTATATAATATATTTTTATTTTAATTTGTTAAAAAGAGATTTGTTTTTTATATTACGTTTGTTTTTTTTTTAACGTACAAATATATTGTTTAGTTTATTTTTTTTAATTAGCTAAAGTAAATATATATAAAAAAGAAAAAAAGAAAATTTAATTTATTTATATATAAAGATTAGATTTTTAACTTGTTTATTAGTACTAAAAACGAAATAAAAAAAATAGCAAATAACTTTGCTACTTTTTTAACTATATTGCTATATAAATACTAAGCAATATATTAATTATATTATTGTACAAAAGTAAAACAGCAACTTATATAACTTAAATATAAAATTAAATATACTATACAATTTAGCTAAATTTATTATGTTTTAAAAAAACGAACAACTATTTATAACGCTTTTAAAGTTAAAGCTAGTTATTTTTACGTATAAAGATTTAGCTAAAAACGTTTTAATAAATATATAACAAATGAACGCTTAAATTAATTTTAAAATATAGAGTTAAAAAATCAATTTTAGCTGTGCAACTAAGATTAAGCTAAATATTAAGCTAGTATTTTATTATGCTAATTATTTATATTTTTATAAACTATTAAATTATTTTTAAGAAAGGTTTGCTAAAACTTTTAAAAAATAAACAGAAGATTATTTTTAGGAAATTTATTAAAGCATATAAAACGTTTTGCTTAAAAACTTTAAGTTAAAAAAAATTTATTTAACGTTAAAAACAACTATAATTTAAAAGCTTATAAAAATAGCTTACAGAAACTTTATAATTAAGAAATTAAAAAAACTATTAAATATTTATTATATAATAACTATTTAATTATTAGTAATATTTTTAATATTAAGCTAATAGCTAAATACTTTTTTATATAATAGTTAAAACTCTTTAAATTATTTATATATTAAATTACTTTTTAAAGACTTAAGTTTTAATATATGATTTTAAACGTAATAATATAAATATTAACTGCAATTAATTTAGTTAAGTATTAAATATTAGAATTTTTTTAAGCTGTTTAATTTTTGTATAATAAAAGCAAACTATAAACTAATTTTTTAATTAGTATTGAAATAAAGCAGTATAATCGCACAAGATTTACTATACTACTTTAATTGCAAGGAGATAAGTCATAACTTATGCATTCAAGCAATTAGGCCATATATAAATTAAAAAATTAAACAATTAATTAAAAGGCTATCTAATAATACAAATAAAGCAACTGTAGCTAATTTTTATTTCCTTTTGCGTGTTTGTTAAGTTTATACTTTAAAATTTAGCGCAATACTTATACTTTTATTCTTATTATATAACTTAGCCTAGACTTACTTTAACTAGCTAGTTAGCTTATTTAGCTACTTTACTTTATTTTAATTTTTTTTTATTAAAATATAGCTGCTTTTAGTTTATTTTAATACTTATAATTATATAGTTTTTTATTTTTATTAGCGTTTTTTAAACAGGGTTAATATTATTTTTTTTTGCTTATTTAGTTTTATAAGTTTTTTTTTATTCCTTTTGCTATGTTTAAAAGTAGCTTAAGCTTTAGCGCTTATAAAAGCATTATAGCTTTGTTAAAACTAGTTTTAGCTTTTTTATATATTTAAATATATAAGCAAAAGCTTTTAAAAGTGCTTAGCGTTTTTTTTATAAGAGTGCTTATAAAAAGTTTATACTTTTTTTTTTTTAAACTATTAAGCTTAGCTAGGTTTTATATTTAGCTTACTATACTTAAAAAGGAAAATATCTATAAAAGTTTTCGTAGCAAAATAACTTTATATTGCTAAAACGTTTTTATATTGTTTGTAATATAACTTTTTTAGTGTAATTATTAGTTCTTTTTGCTAAGAACCTTTTTTGCGCTTTAAAGTAAAAAGCACTAAAAAAACAAAACAATTAACTTTTAGTTTTTTTTTTAGCATTTTTTCTTTACTTTATATATTTTTAGCGCTTAATAATAAAAAAGCTAACTTATTAGATCTAAAAAAAGTTGCCTTTAGTTTTTTTAGGAAATAATAAAGCTTAACGCTTATTAAAAGCAATAAATGTAAATTTTTTTACAACTTAAAGCTAAAGTGCTTTTTAAGGTTTACTTTTAAAAATTAAATAAGCTATTTATAACTTTTTTAATTATTAATACCTCTTTTTAAATATTAGCTTATTAAGTTACAAAACATATAATATAAATATAAAGCTTTAATAAACCTGCATATATAGTTATTATGCTAGCAAAAACAAAAAAGTATAAAATAGCTTAATATAACTTTTATATTAAAGTGCTTTATTGTTTAATACTTTTGTAATTTTTAGAAAACTTGTTTGTTATTTTTATTAGTAGCATATTTAAAGTTTAAAATATATGCTACTTTTAAGACAGTATTAATAAAAATAGTAATTTAATAATTGTTTAAGCAATATTTTATTATAAAATATTTTATTTAAAAAGTTGCAGCAATTATTATAGCTTACTTTACGTTTTGCTAGTTTATAAAAAGATCTTTTATAAACTAGCTATACTTAAGTTTAATACTTATTTTTAAAGCTTTAGTTTTTTTATTTATATATAGCTAAAGCAATATGTTTAGCAAAGCTTTTATTTTGCGCTTATTTAGCTATTTTTTAGCGTTTAACTTTATAAGAATATTTATAATATAAATAGCCTTAATTCTTTATTCTGTAATATTTACTTTATAAAGATCTTTATAGCAGCTATAAACAGCAAGCTTTCTTTAATAATTTAAATACTTTTGTTTATACTAGTAGGTTTTTTTAGTAGCTATTTATTATTCTAAAAAAAAAGTCTTTAGTTATTGTTTTTTATTATTTTTATGTATTGTTTTTAAAACTTTATTTAGCAAAAAACAATAAGCTAGCTTTTGTTTATTATAAAGCTTTAGTTTATTAAAATGTTTTATGTTATTATTTTTTTAATAATTGTTTAAAGCTTTTTTTAATAGCAGTTTTTTTAAGAATTTTATAAATAATAACTGCTAAATATTTGGTTTTTGTACTGCAGGTCTTTATTCCTTATGTAATTTTAGCTTTATTACTAAAACTATTAAATTTTTTATAAATATAACGTTAGACTTATTAAAGCAGAAATTGTTATTTTTGCAGTATTTTTTAATTTTAAATAAATATTGTATTAACATTATAAGACCTCTTATAGCTATAAATCTTAATATTTAGTTTATAGCTTATAGAAATATCTTTAAATATTTAGTTTTTAGTTTAAGCATATAAAATAACGTTTTATTTACGTTTACTAAGCGGTTTTATGTAGCAAAATATGTTATAAAAGCCTTTCTTTAAAAATTAAGCGCCTTTTTATTAAGCAATAAGTTAAAAATATAAAAAACTTTTATTAAAATTACATATAATATAAACCACTAATATTTTAATGCTTTTTTATTATAATACCTTTTATATATTAAGTATATTGCTCCTTTTTATATTTATTAAACCAAGTTTAAAGATAAGTTCTAGCAAGTTTTGCTATTTTTAGAAAACATATAGCTAAAGTGCTTTTTTAGTACTACTTCTTTTCTTTTTTCTAGGTTTCCAAAAAACAAACTCCTTATAAAGGTTATTTTTCCTTATATAAAATAAAACTTCAAAACGGACTTTAAAAAAACATTAACTAAAAAAAGCAGTATGTTTTCTAGCTAAACATTCTTTATATTTAGTTCTTTAATCTACAAAAAAAGCTAGCAAGCTAAATATTTTTTATACTTTAAATTTTTAATAATTACTAGCTTTTTTTTAAAGCTATTTTTAAAAAGCTATTAGTTTTTAAAAAAAAGCTCTTTATAATTAGCAGTTAGGTTTATATATATATGCTTATTTTTTTTTCCTTTTGCTTTCTTTTTAAAGTTTGCTATTTTTTATGCTAGTTGCTTATACGCTTTAGTATTAAGTGTTAGCTTTGCAAAACTTTTAGAAAAAAATACCTTTATTTTTAGTTAATCTGCAGTATTAATAACTTCTTTAAAAATAAAGAATATAATAATTAAAAGCGTATGTATATAATAAAAGCAATTTTTAATAATATTTAAGCGTATATATGCTTTTGCTATATCTTGTAATTTAGTAAAAAATGCAAGCAAGTTAAAAATTCTAATATAAATTAAAAATGTAAAAACAAATAGTATAAAAAGTATAAAATGCAAGTATTAATATTAGTATTGCTTGCTTTACGTAGTTTAATATTTTTAATTGCTAATTTAAGTTATTATTTTTTAATAATTGTAAAATTTCTTAAATATAAATGCTAAAAGCATTTATACTAAATGTAAAAAGTTAAAACTTATTAAGTAAATAAAATAGCAAAGTTAAATGTAAATAAAAAGTTTAGTAAAGCAAATATAATAAAAAAAAAGCTAGAATATATATTTTTAAACTAGTGCACCTTTTTTTTATAAACTTATTATACTATTTTTAATTTATTAATTAATTATTTTATTGCTAAAATAAATCATTAATTATTAAATGCCTTTATAACAATTATTTTTTATATATTTATACTAATGTTAATTAAAAAATAAGCAAATAAAGTAATTTTAGTTAGCTAAGTAATTACTTTTTAACTTCTTTTTAATATACTTATAACTTACTTTTTTTAAACATTTATTGCTACTAATAGCAAAATAAATAACTTAGGCTTTAGTAAATATAAAAAAAAAGCTTATTTTTTTTTTTAATCTGTTTTTTTTTAAGTAGTTTTAAAGCTTAGATTTTTTTTGCAATTTTTTTCTTTAGTGCTTAAATCTTTAAATTACTTAAATCACGCTTTTATTATAAAGTTTTTGTCCTTAAGTAGCATAATTAATGCTTGCTTAACTAAATACTTAAAAAATAATTCTTGCGTTATTAATAAAGTCCTAAATAATTAAAAAGCATTATAACAGTTAACTAATATTTAAAAAATTAATATTGCTTAGCTAATAAACAATTATACCTGTAATATTTAAAAAGTTAAGTTTATTAACAAATAGCAAAATATATATGCTTTTTCTTTCTTTAGATCTTGTTTTTTTTATTTAGCTAACTTTTTCTGTTTTATATAATTAAGCATTAAGCTATTTATAAATCAAAATTCTTAGTAATAACGCTAGCAGCAAGTATATTTAATAAAAAGTTAGTTATAATTTCTTTTATATATATTATGCAAATTAACATATTTAAGCTAGCTTTAGCTAAGTAAAAAAGCAAAAACATTTAAAATTTTGCTTATTATATATAAAAGCAACTAAAAGTAGTCCTTAAAGCAAATATATATATTAAATTCTTTATAACTCCTGCTAACTTATAGCTATATTTATATAGCTGTTTAGAATATAAAATGCTATATCTTATAAGCATTACAAACAGTTGCTAATAATAACTAAAAGCAAAAAATATACAAAGCTTTATTTTTTTTTCTTTTGCTGCACTATTTCAAAATAAAAGTTTAGTGCATATACTAACTACACGTTTATTATTTAGTTATAAAACTGTTTATTTTATAAGTTTAAAAATAATATAGCTAAATATCTTAAAGCTAATATAATAACTATAGTAGTTAAAAAAAATCTTATACTTAAAAACTCTAAAAAACAAATAGTTTTAACTAAAAATACCCTTGTTTGCTTAACTAAAAAAAAAACTAAATTAAAACATAAGTTAAAGCGTTTTTTTTAAGCTAATTTTATTGCTTAACTTATTAAAAGTAATATTAGTAAGCAATAATTTAGTATTGCTTAAAAAATTAATATAATGCTTAAGTGTTTAAAAAAATAGCTAAAAAAATAAATTAAATAAGTTATATAAAGTAAAATAAAATAAAGAAATTAAACAATTTGCTTATATAGCAATGTTTTTTTTAATATAATTTATAATTATCTTTTTTTATTGCATAGCTTGTAAATTTTTTTTTAAGCGTAATAAATAAAAAAAAAATAGTTATTATATAAAAAGTTAAGTTGCAACATTTATAAAAGCGAATATATAAAACTTCTGCAATAAAAAAATCAAAAATATATAAAATAAAAATCATTAATACTAAATTATTAAATCTTCTTTTGTTTTTCTTTTAGTTTTTATTTTTTTAGCTTTATATAATCAAATAATCCTGCTTAATTTTTTGTAGCAAAGTTTTGTTTTTGCTAAGCTTGCTTTAAACTTTGCTTAAACGTTTGCTGTTTTACTAAATGCTTATTATTACTTAATAGCAGCTTTAAATTATTGTTAGTAGTTTAAACGCATAAAGTATAAACTAATAATTTTTTAAGGTGTAATAATAATGTTTTTTGCTTTTTAGTAGTTTTAAAGTTTTTATTAAGTATTAAATAGTTTAAACTAAAAGCAAAAAAAGCTGTTTAGTTTTAAATAGAAGTAATAAAACAATTAAAAGTAAAAAAACTTATGCGTAAGCGTTAGTGCAATAAAATAAACTTAAGTAATTAAAACTAATAAGCAGTTTTTACTTTTGTTTTTTTTGTTTTTATGCATTTTTAAAAAAAAGCAATAATAATCTATACTAAAATTAAGCTGCTTAGCTATTTAAAAAACGTTAAAATAAAATAAAAACTTATATTTTTAGCATAATAGTAAAAAAAGTGCTAACAAACTAGCTGCTATAAAACTAATAAATATAAAACTAATAAAAAAAAAGCTATAAAAAACGCGCTTAGTTTTAAGCAAAAAAAAATAGTTTTATGTATTATGACTTAATTATATAAACTTATATAATTAATAAAAATAAAAAACAAAACAATTAATAAAAAAACAAAAAGTAAAAAAAAAAAAATCTGTTGCTTTAGCTTTTGTTAGTTATTACTTTTTAAAGCACTTTATAGTATAATAGCTAAAAAAATAAAGTAAGCTATTATATTTTTTAGTACTTAAAATGTTTAAAGCGCTAAAAGTTATACTATAGCTTTTATAAACTTAAAAAGCTTTTATAACTTGTTATATTTTCTTTATTTTTTGCAGCTTAACTGCTATAGCTTTAATTATTAAAAGCTTTATTGTTTTAATTTAATCTTTAATAAATAGCTATAGCACTAGTAATTTATACATTAAAGTTAAAATTCTTTAGTTTTTAATACTTTTAGTTATTTTATATAAATTGCCTTAATTTCTTAAAAGAAAACAACTTTTTTAATTTTTTGCTAGTTAGTTTTGCTAATTAGTATTGCTTATAATTAACATTTTTTTTAACTTTATAAAGGTTAATTTATTTATATAGCAGCTTTTTATTGTTAAACTTATTTATTAAAAGTATAATATTATAAAAAAAAACAAAAAAGCTCTTTTTAAGTAGTTACTTAATTTTATAAGCGTTTTTTCAAGATCTAGCTTTTATAGTTAATCTTTTTTTCTTAGTTATAATTGCTTTAACCTTTATAATATCCTAGTTATAACGTTTTAGCTGCTTAACTTTAGCTTTAATAAAATCCTCGTAAAAAGCAATATTTTGTTACTTAATTACTTTTTATGTTAGTATTATATTTTTTACTAATAAAATTAGCATTTTTTTATATATTAGCTTATATAAGCTATAGCTATAGTAGCGCACAAAAATGTAATCTGTTTATACTACTAAATTTAAATATTTTGGCTAATTTTTTCTAGTTTTATTTATTATTTATATAAGGCTTTTCTTTATTAGCTTATAGCTTTTTTTAATAAAGCCTTAAACCTAAAAATAGTAAGCTAAACTATAGTTTATTTTATAGCTTAAAGTATTTATTGCGTTTTTTATTTCTTTTTTAAATTTAGAGCTATTATTATACTTAATTCTTATAAAGACTTTATGCTAAAACACAATTTTTTCTTTAATAAATTTAAGTATTCTTAAAAAATCCATGTGTTTTAAAGGTTTAGCTTTTAAGTAAATTGTTATTTTGCATTTTGCTTTTATAATAGCTTTAAATCTGTTGCTTAATAGCATAGTTTGCATATTTATAACTTAGAAAACTAAAAGATTTAAAAAGTAATTAAAACAGTATTTTTTAGTTTTTTTACTATTTGCGGATTTTTAGCAATTAAAACAACTAGTAATTATAACATAAATATTTTAATAAAGGCCTTTTTAATAATATCTTTAAGTTATTTGTTAAGTTATAAATATTTAGCTTTTATAGGTTATCTTTTTATAGTTTTTTTTAATAAAAGCTTTTTAAGTTTTTTTGTTGTTAATAATCCTTTTTAGCATTTCTTTAGACTTTGCTCTTTTTTAAAAAATAAACTTATTAATAAAAAATTTAAGAGCTTTTTTTTTAAAGTAACTTTGCTTTTTTTCTGTTGTAAGTTTTTTTAGAACTTACTTAAAAACAAAATACTTAATAATTTGCTTGCTTTTTTTGCTTTAATTTTCTTTTAAGTATAGCAAAAGTTTTGTTTTTTAATATATTAAGCTTTTAACTAGTTAATCGCTTGATTTTTTATATGCAATAGTAATAGCTATTATATATAGTTAAAAATTAATAAAATCTTTTATATTTTTTTTCTAATGATTATTTAACTTATTTAATAGCTTAAAAAGTTTCTTAAAAAGCTTATTAGTAGCTGTATGTTTTTTTTTTAGCATATAGTAAAGTATAAAATTAAAAGTTTTTATATATGCTATTTATTTTATTAATTAAGCATTTAGTAATGCTAAAAATTCATTATTTAGCTATGCTATAAAAACCTTTGCATTAGTTTTTAAATAAAACGTAATTTTATAAAAATAGTTTTATAACTTCTGAAAAGTTTTAATAATAGCAAGCTTTTTTAGCTTTATAGTATTATATTTTTTTTTAAAGCTTTTTTATGTTTTAAACTTATATTTTGCTAGTTTAATAGCTTTATTAACTTTTTAGTATAAAATAGCGCTTTAGTTAGTTTTAAAAGCATTTATTTTTAGCTAAATAAGTTCTCTTGTATAATTAAAAGTGATAAAAATAAAAGCTGTTATAATAGCTTTTTAAAGCTTTTTTATAGCTTTTTTCTATAGTTTTTTAAAGCAAAACAGCTTATTTTTTTGTAATAAAACCGTTAATAGTTTTGCAATTATAGTATACTTTTATATTTATATTTAGTAATATATTATTATTTTTAAGAAAAACTATATTTTTGTAATGTTTTTATAAGTTTTTTACTTAAAAATTTTTATTACTTTTGTTTTTATTAAGCTTTTGTTATTAGTGCTATATATATAGCTAATTATTTTAGTTATTTGTTTTGCTTATTTGCTTTTAAGTATGCTAGCTATAATTTTAGCTAGCTTAAAATTAAATAGCGTAGCATTAAAATTTTTAAAATGCTTTAATATAAACTGTTTAATTTTTAAGGCAACTTTATGATTATTATACTTAGTAATAAATTCTTTAATTATTATGTTATTAAAAAAAGGTTTGTATTTTATTAATAATATGTTATATAAAACTTTTAATAGCACTTTTAAAAATTGGGCTACTAAATTTATTGCTTTTTATAAAAAAGTAGTTATTTAAAAAAAGCTTATTAGTATAAAAAAAGCAATTATTGCTTAGCTAAAAATAAAAAGTAGTATTTAATTATATTTTAAAAATAAATTAACTATAAAGATTACTTTATATATTGCAAACTTTTTAAAGAACTTATTATAGCTTTAAAAAAGATTAGCATTACGTATAATAACTGCGTTTATTTTTATAGCTGAATTAATTAATTGAACTTTTTTATTTTTTTTTTGTACTAAAAACTAAGCGTTGCAATATAAACTGTAAGCTTTTTTAAAAACGCTATGCTTAAGTTAAGTTTTTAAAACCTTTATAGTAATGTTTTTTAAAGGTTTAAAAATTAAAATGCTGCAAACTTGCTATGCTTTATAAAGAACTGTTTTAATTTTATAAAAAGGAAAGATTTTATTATATATTTTTTTTATTTTAGAAAAGTTTTAAAAAAGTGCTATTTTTTTGCAATACTATATTTTGGTTAATAATATTACCTTTTATTAAGTAAGGTTAATTATATAAAGCTTTTTTAAAAAAACAGCTAGTCATTTAGTAGTTAGTTAAGTGCTTTTAGAAGTAGTGCTAAAACGTAAATATATATTTTAATAAATGTTATTTTGTTAAAACAGCGCGAAATTTTCTAAGTAATAGCTTGTTTTTTTTAAAGCTTGCTTTTTTTATTTATAAAATCTAAGTAAAATAGTGCTATTAAATAGCACATTATTTTTAGAATAAATTTTTTTATTTTTTGTTTTATATATTATATTTAAAATTATTGTTTTATTTCTTATTAATTTGTTAATTTTTAAGGCTTAAAAAATTAATAGTACTTAAGTTAAAGTTATAATTAAGTTATATTTGCTTTTTAATTTATATGTAGAATTTTTAGTTTTTATAATTGTTAATTTTTTAACATTTTTTTGCTTTAATGTTTTTTTTATTGTAACTAAAAGTATTTTAAGTAATTAATTATTATTAAAAACAGCGCAGATTTTTTTATTGTTTTATATTTTTAGATTTTTAAAAAGTTTAATATTTTATATAAAAAAAATTAAAAAAGCTACTAATGTTATATTATTATATAGGTTTTAATTTTCCTAAAAGTTTATATTTATACATTTTTTTAAACTATATTTTTTTAATTTTTCTTTTGCCTTTTTTTGCTAATTGTTAAATTTTTTATTTAAGGTTTGGTATTCTTGTGCCTTTTATAGCTTATTTGCTAAGCTAATAGTTTAGCAAATATATATTAGTTTTTTAGTTGCTAATGTTTTTAAGTCTTTAAACTTAGTTTTTTAATATATTTTATTATTAGTATAATAATTTAGCTTATTTTAAATATTATACTAGCTATTATATAAAAGCTCTAAAAATATAAACTTATTTAAGACTTTATAATAAAGTTTATCTTTAGTAATAAAAAATAAATAGCTTGTTTTTTATTAACTATATATAGTAAAAAAAGCAGCAACCTTTTATTTATTTAAATAGTAGTTTTTAAGCATTTTATGTATTTAATTAAATTGCTAGTTTAATTAAATTTTTTTTAGGTTATATTTATATTTCTAGTAATAAAGCTGTTTTTATTAACAAATAAGTTTATAATAATGCTAAACTATGCTTTAGAATTAATAATCCTAGTAATATTTCCTTTATAAATTTTGTTTTTTATTTTTATAGTAAGCTTTAAGCAAAGCTATATATATTTTTTTAGCTTTGTAATGCTTAAAAATATAGCTAGAATATTTTGTAATTTTAGCAGTAAAGCTAATATAAAGCATAAATTTAAAAAGCTTAAGTATTTTTAGTTAAAATAATTTGTTAAGCTTAAGTTTTTTTTATTATAAAATTTATACTTTAATGTTCTTTTAAATAAGTTTAAGCTACTACTGCTAGTATAATTGTTATATTTTTTATAAATCTTTATTTTAAAAAAGTTAAAAGTTTAATTAGCGCTTTTTAAAACTATTAATGCTAGCTATATTAGCTTTTTAAGCTTTTTTTCTTCTTTTAGCACTACTAGCATAAAATTAGCATAAAGCTAAAGTTTAGTTAAAAATACTACCTCTTTTAAAAGTAGTATAAATATAATAATTAATAACTTTTGCTTTTCTAGGTTATTTCTAAATAATAAATATATAGTATTATATCAGTTTAAAATCTTAAAAAGCATTTTATTAAACTTTAGCTTGTTTTTTAACGTTTAAAGATTTAAAGCAATATAAACAAAAAACAACATTACTTAATTATTTTATTAGTTCTAATTGCAAAAAACTTTTATTATTTTATAGCGTTACTTATTTAAAAAAGCAGCTATAAAGCTAAATTAAAGCATATAAATATACATAATAAAACTATTATATTTTATTTTTTTATTTATTTATATTATTAAATAGTTTAATAAAAAGCTAGTTTTACAAGTGCTATTTAGCAATTTATGCTTATTAGGCTAACTAATTAATTATAACACTAGCTAAAAACTTTTTTGTGCTTTTTTAATTGCTAGCTATTAAAATTCTGTATTATTTTTTAAAAAGTTCACGCTTTTATAAAAAAAAACATTTTTTATGTTTATTTAAGTTAAAATTTTCTGCAATAAAGTTTTTAGTTAAGCTTTATATTTTAACTTATTGCTTTTTTTTTTTAGAATAAGTTATAGCATATTTAATTTAATTTGCTAACTTAAACTTTTGCTAAGGTTATTTAAAAGTAGTAGTATTATTTTTAGCATTAGCTTAAACATTTCTATTGCTTTAAAATATAATTTAGCTTTTGTTTAAGCAATTGTTTAAATAAAAACACTAAAGTACTTTAGAACTTCTAGTATAAAGTCTTTAAAAGTAACATTTGTTTTTTTGTTTAAAAAGTTTTTAAACTTTTTAGCCTACATTTTTTTAAATTTCAAGCTTTTTTTTGTAAGTTTTGCTTTTTAAATTTTTTAAAGCTTTTAATAATTAAAACTTTTTAGTTTTAATAAAATACTTTGCTTATAAAAATTATTGTTTATTTATATATTTTTAATATTAAGCTAAATAAAAAACTTATTATTATTTAAATAAATCTTTTTAATTGTTTAATTTACAAAAAGCTTTTTTTTTTGTTTTTTAGGTTTTTTTTTACTTTTTATTTAATAAAAGGCAGCTTTTTTAGTTAAAAGTTTATAACAATTAGCTTAAAATATATTTATGCTAATTTTTCTGCTTAATATATAACTTTATAAAACTTTAGTGCTGTTTATATTATAAAAAATGCTTTATATAAAGTTTTAATTAGTTGCAATAAAGCTATTATTTAGCTTGCTATTTATTAAGTTGTTTTTTTTAATATTGCAAGCTTTTGCTAGTTTTATTTTATAAAGCATACTAGTTTAATTATTAGTTTTTTTATTTAAAAATTAGTTTAGCTGCTTATTATTTAGCTAATAAAGTTTTTTTTTTTTTTAACCTCTTTGTTTGCTTTTTATTTTAGCATTTAAATCTTTATTATTTAAAATAAAGTTTTTTTTCTGCAGTTAATAATAAGCTTTTTGCTTAAGCGGTTTATTATTGCTTAAAATAAAATTATATATTTACTTTATTGCAGCATTAAGAATTCTTTTTTTATTTTTGCTAATCTTTATAACTTTAAAAAAAACCTTTATGCATTTAAAGCTTGCAAAAAATCTTAGCTTTTTTAAGCACTATTTAAAGTTTTAATATATAATGTTTTCTTTTTTTAATTTGTAAGTAAAGCTACACTTATAAACATAATAATTGTTTATGTTATATTTTTAACAAATAGTTCTTTTTGCTAAATAAAGATTGTTTAATTTTATTTGTTATAAGAAATTAAACAATTATTTGCTTTGTTTTTATTTTTTAAAGTTATCTTTACTTTTTTGTAAATATTTAAAAGTTATAACGTTAATGCTAAACATTTGCTTTTTTAATAAGTTTATGTTAATTTTATAATATTGCAGTACTTATAGTTTTTAATTAACTAGCTAAACATATTAATTTTGCAGTTTTTTTAGCATTTCTTTTAGTTTTTCTTTTATAATTATTGCATTTTTTTGTTTTAATTTTAATTGCTATATTTGCTTAGTAATATTATTTATATTTTAGTTATAAGCAAAATATTAAGCTAATTTTACTTGCTGTCCTTTAATAATAACTGTTTTAATAGCTAGTATAGTTATATTAATAGCTAGCTTAGCAGCATTAATAGCAGTATATAAAAGCTTATTAAAATTATAATTATATAAATAATTAACTTTTTTTTATGCTTTATGTGTTTTTTTCGTTTTTTTAAAGTAAAGATTTAGCTTAAACTTTTTATTAATTTAGTTGTTTAGTATTTTATAAAGATTTTTATAAAACATTTTGTTTAAGTTATTATATAACTTTTTAAAGAACTTTATTATTTTATTAATAATATTTTAATTTAGCTTTTTAAGTAAACTTTAAGTAAGTTAAAAATTAAAGTAGTAATTTTTTTAGGCTTTAATATTTTTAGTATACACTTAATGCTAAAAAAAGTAAGTTTTAAAATTAATAAAGTGTATAGCTTTTAAGCAAGCTTTAAAATTTTGTAATATAGCAATAGTAAACTTATTTTGCTTAAAGTTTTAAAGCTTAAACTTTTGCTTAAGCAGTTTATAAGCTTTAGTTTATAACGGACAATCTTTTAGTATTATTTTTACTATTTTTTTTGTTTAGGAAATATTGCAATAAACAAAAACCTGTTTAATTTTATTAATATTTTTAAAACGCCTTACGTAAAAAAAAGCATTTAAATTATTTAGCTATTTGTTTACTTTTAACTTGTTAAATAGCAAATGTTAGTTTAACTTTAGGTTAAAAAGCATAAATAATAGCTTAATTTTAGCATTATGCTTATTATTAAAATAACTTAAGCTAAATAAGGTTATTTTAATACTTTTTAAAAATAATAAGCTAATTATTTTTATTTTTTTTGTTTATAAGTAGTTTTAATGTTTTTTATATATTAAAATAAAAAGATTTAACGATTTTTTATAGCTAAATTACTTAATTAAGCTATAGTTTTTAAACTTTTAAGCTATATAATAAATTAAAGTAAAGTTTATATAAAAGTAACAAAAAAAGTAAACTACAAAAAATAATAAAAGTAAGCTATAAAAAATAATAAAAATAAGCTAAATAAAAGTATAAGTTTAAAAAAAAAAAGAATATAAAGTGCTAAGAGTTTTTAAGTATTTTAAGTATTTAAGTTCTTTTATGCTATTTTTTTGGACTTTTTTTTTAAAGAACTTAACAATTTTTTTTGTTTGCATTTATAAAAACTACTAGCTTATTTTTTATAGCTTTTTAAGTTTTCTTTTAAATGCCTTTATATTTTTGTTTTTTGTGCGTTTTTATTTTTTTGTATGCTTTGTAATGTTTAGTTTTTTTGTTTTTTAGTTTAGCTTGCTTTGCTTTATATAAGTTTTATTAAGTAAGCTTTATTTTTTTATAGCTTTTTACTTATAAAAGTAGCATGCTTTTTTTTTTTTTTTAAAGCTTTTTTATTTAATAATAAGTGTTATAAAAAAGCAATAGTTATGTTTTACGTAAAGTTTTTAAGTAATAGCTAGCTTACACTTAAGAAACTTTGCTTTTTATTTCTTAATAAAGAACTATATTAGCTTAAAAAACAAAGTATATTTTTAATTATTAATGGCTTTATATATTAACGCGTAAACTTAGACTTATTTAGTATAAATAAGCGTTAAATTTGCTTGTATTACAGCTTTTAGAAGTTTTAGTAATTTTTACTTTTTTTTAGGCTTGTTTTTTGTTTTTTTTTGCTTACACGAAAGTAATTATGCTTTTCTTTTTGTAAAGCACTAGCTTTTTAGCAAGAATTTTCTTCTTTTAGCTTTTTAAGGGTTTTTAACAAACAGTTTTTTAGCTGCGCTATTTTAAGAATTATGCTAGCATTTTAACACTCGATTGTTGTTTTGCTAAAAAAAATAAAAATACTTCGCAAACTAAACTAAAAAAAACAGTTTAACATTTTTATACGTTTGTTTTAAGCTTTAACAATTAAAAGCTGCTAGCTTAAACGTTTATTGCTAATTATAATTAAACTGCTTGCGTTAAGCAAGCTTTGCTTATTACTAGCTAAAGTAGCTAAGTATAATATATTGTGTTCTGCTTATAAAAAGTATAGCAATTAATAAATAAATAAATTAAATATATAAGTTAGCAATAATAAATTGCTTGTTTATTAGTTTTATAGTATTATTTATAGTAAATAAAAAATTAGTTTTATTAAAAACACTAATAAAATAAAGCAGTATAATTACGCAAGATTTACTATACTATTTTAATTGCAAAGAAATAAGTTATAACTTACATATTTAAGCAATTAAGCTATATATAAATTAAAGAATTAAACAATTAATTAAAAAGCTATTTAACAATATAAATAAAGCAACTATAGCTAATTTTCATTTTTTTCTGCGTGTTCGTTAAGTTTATACTTTAAAATCTAGCGCAATACTTATACTTTTATTCCTACTATATAACTTAGCTCAAACTTACTTCAACTAGCTAGTTAGCTCATTTAGCTACTCTACTTTACTTTAGTATATAAATATTTTGTTTAGTATTATTTACTGTAAATACTAAAGCAAAAAATATATGTTTGTATAATATTAAATTTAGTTATTAAAAGTATATTTTTTGATTTATTTTTAACAAGGTTTATATAAAACAAATTTATATTTTTTAATAAATATATTGCTTTTTAAAAAAGCTAAAACTTAAGCTAAAACTATATAAGCAAGCTATATAATTTATTATATAATAAAGCTTGTTTATTTATTACTGTTTGCTAACGTATTAAAATTACGGAAAATTAATATTATGCTATATTTTTATGTATTTTAAAAGGTTATATAAAGAACTTTTTTATTAACTATATTAGTTTAAATAAAACTTAAAGTAAAATATATTATATAATAAATATTTATTTTAATATTAATATAAATTATAGCTAATATTAAGCTAACTAAATAACAGTTTTTTTTATATAAATAAAAAAAAAGAACTTAAACTTAGTTTTGCATAAAGTACTTAAATTAATGCTTAATAAGCTTAAAAAAGCATAGCAAACGTTTAATGCTAGCTATTAAAGCAAAATTTAACTAAGTATAAATATTATATAAGCATGTTAAAGTGTATTAAAGTTAGCTATAGCGTTAATTTTTTAAAAACTTATATATAAAGGATTTTTTGCTAATTTATAAGCATACTTACGTATAGCATTAAACAGTATAGCAAAAACTTTCATACAAAAAAACAATAAGTTATATTTTATAAACTAAAAATATAACTATAGCTATATAAAAAACTAATAACTTAAATTTATATTAAAGTTATTAAATTAATTAATTAAATAGCTAAGCTATTTTTAAAGTTATAATTAAAAGGACTAAAACTTTTATATAAATAAGAAATGCTTTGTTTGCTAAAAAAAAAGCTACTAATTAATACGTTATATT
Organism: Xylaria sp. FL1777; assembly: GCA_022578965.1. Lineage (NCBI taxonomy): Eukaryota > Fungi > Ascomycota > Sordariomycetes > Xylariales > Xylariaceae > Xylaria > Xylaria sp. FL1777. Next base: position 18,397 of record MU400696.1, on the reverse strand, counting down.
TTTTAAAAAAAAGCTCGTGCAAAAAACGTATTTTTTAATTTATATAAAATGATTTATAGCTAAAAACTTATTTTAGAAGAATTTTTTTTGTACGTAATAAAATGTAAAAAATATTTAAAGTTAAATAATAGTGCTAAAAATATTAATAAAAAATTTAATAATTAAACTACTTAATATTTAATAAATAGCACATTTTTTTATTATATAACAAGAAAAAATATTTAAAACTATAAAATAATAATGCTATACGATTAGTTTATATTAAGTAATTATTATTATATAAACTATTAAAGTAAACTTTAAAATATTAACGCTTTTAATTATTTAACGGTAAAAAAAGCTTAATTAAAAATATACCTTTAAATATATTTTTGTACGAAAGTTAGTTAAACTTTAAATAGCGCTTATATTTGTTTTAACAGAAGTAATATTATAAATGCTATAAGCACTATACAAATAAAAAATGCTTTTAGTATAACTATATATTATGTTTTAAATATTTTTATTTTTTTTTTATTTTTATTAAAAAATGTTAACTGCTTAAAAGCATATTTTAATAATACAAAAAATGTTATTATATAATAAAACGAAAAAACTATTTTTGTTATACAAAAATAAAAATATTTGTTTTTTAATATTAGTTTGTACGAAGTAAGTTTATACTTTATAAAAATAAAATTCTAAAGGCTTTATAAACGTTTTAAATACTTTTATACAAAAAGATTATATAATATGCTTAATTATATAAGCTATAATATTAATTGTTTTACTTTAAAAAAGATTTAAAAGTTTTATTATTATTGCTAGTTATATAATTAAGCATTTTGTTATTTTAAGTTTACAATTAAAAATAACTATAACTTTAATTATAAAATTATAATTAATACTATATAAATAAACAATAAGTAGGTTTTATATATAATTAATATAGTTATATTATTTTAAGCAGCTATATTTTTAAAATTTATGTTTGCATAAAATGCTTAAAAAGCTTTATATAAATGCTAGATTAACGTATATTAAAAACTTTTAAACTATATTATATATAACTTTAGTACAAATTTTTTGTTCGAAAAATTTTAGAACTAAGCTAGAATTATAAATATAAAGTGCTAAAAAATGCCTATTAAAGCTTATTAAACTATTAACAAAATAAAAAAAGCATATAAACTTTTTTGTTATATGTATAATATACTAAAAGTTAAATTAAATTATTATACAAAAAATAAATTAATTTTGCAAATAGCAATTAAAGCTTTAAATAATATTATAAAGCTTAATAGCTTAGTTTTAATGCTTTTTATATTTAAAGCATATTTAAAGGTTAATTAAGACTTTTTTTTTTTGCTAAATATTATATAAAAGGCTAAAGCAATTAAAAAGGCTATAAAAATGCTTTACAAAAAACAAGCAAAAGTTAAAATTAGCTATGCAATTTATAAATGCAATAAGCTAGCTTTATATAAAGTATTATTTTTATTTTTACGTAGTAAAGTCTTTATATAACATAAAAAGTAAAGCTAGAAAAAACTATACAAAATATAGTTAATTAAAAAACTTAATATAATTATTAACTTTATAAATAGCTTAATTTGCTTTAAATAAATATAAGTTAAGCTATATTATTATATAATTAAATATACTTTAGTAAATAGTAAAAAGGAAAATATAATTGTTGCAAAACTAACTATAGAATTAGCTATATAAAGAAAATGCAGAAAACTTAAAAAAACTAAGAACTTTTTTATAGCGTTTATATAAAACATTAGTAATTTGTTTTTAATTTTAAAAAAGGAATAAAATTATGTTTTAGTAGTAAAGTTACGCAAAAATAGCATTATTAGTACTTTTAGCGTTTTGTTCAAAAAATTAAATACTATAAAAATTAATGATTTTGTTATATAAAATGTTTTTTAGTTTGTAAAATATAATTTAAATAAACATAATAATACTTAAATTTTTAAGTTTTGCTTTATACAAAAAATTAAAAAAAAAATAATTAAGCTATATAAAAAGTTTAAATTAATTATATAAAGCTATAATAATACAAAAAAAAAAACTATATTAATTTAATTATTAATAATTTAGCAAATAAGCTAATAGCTATTATTAGCTTTAGGCTTTTTGCTAATTTAAGACTTTAATGCTTTAAGTAAGCTTTAAAATATTATATAAGCATATATATAATCGAAAAATAAGCTTGCATAAAAGATTTTTGTATAACTATTTTTTAAACTTGTTTTAAAATATTTTAAAAAAACAATTATATAAATTATACAATTATTATATAGCTTAGCTAAGTTAAAGCTATATTAATTTAAAACTTACTACTAATATTATTATAAAAAACTTAATATAATAGTTTTTATATATAACTTATGTTTGTTATTTATATTAGGATTTTTGTATAAATTTAGCATTATAAGTTTATAAATAAACAATATGTTTAGTTTTATTACACTTAAATTTTTAGCAAAAAAAAAACATAAGTTATATAAAGTAAAGTTTTATGCAAAGCTAAAAAAAACTTTATAACAAGATTATTTTATTAAATTTAACAGTAGTTAAGTTATTTTTTTATATAAAAAAAATATAATATTTACGTAAAAAAGCTAAGTAAACTAATTAGCTTTAATTAATTTTTGTATAAAAAATATTATATAGCAATATGTTTTTTAACGTATATATAATGCTTATATAAATAACATTTGCTAACTAAAGGCTACATACAACTTTATAGCTGCTATTTAAATAATTAACTTAGCACTAGCAAATGTTAAAAATTTAAACTATAGGATTAAGTAGTAAATAAATAATTATAACTATAGATTAACGTTTATATTTTTGGACTTAAGCTATATAAAACTGTTTATTTTTACGGACAGTTTATTTATAAATAATATTAATATAATTTTATAACTTAGATTTATTATTATATTTACAATAAAGCATTATACAAAAAAAAACTTAGCTTTTAAAATTAAAAAAAATATTATATATTAAAACTTTAGTAAGTATAAACAAGTAACACAAAATATATTAACTAATAAATTATATAGCATAATAAATAGCTTTAATAGCACTATAGCTTTTTATATAACGCTTTAAAAAATTATAGTTACGCTAAAAATACTTTTAATTTTTACTGTACTATATTTAAACTTAAAATTATTATATAACTGTTTAATAAAGCTAAAAACTACTTAAAAAAAACGTTTTATAATTAATATTATATTACTTAAAGAGTTATACAAAAGGAAAAAAATTTCTAAAGTATAATAGATTAATAACAAAAATAATTTAGCTAATACGTTTATAAAGAAAACATTAAACTAAGCGCTAAAAACTTTAGTATTTATAAACTAGTTAACTATACAAATAAAAGCATTTGTAAAAAAGAAATAAAGATAATTTTTATATAAATAAATTAAAAAAAAGAGTTAAAAAAATACTTTTGTACAAAGATTGTTATAATAATTATATAATAAGTAAAAAAGCAACAAGTAAATATATTTAATTTTAAAAAAAAACACTAAAAATCATAAAATATTATAAATTTTACATTTTTTTTTGTATGATTATTTTTTAAGCTATATATAAATGCTTAATATTTTTTTTTATTTTTTTTATTAAACTACTATGCAATATTTAACTTTTTTTTATTTATTTAAGTATAATAATTACAATAAGTACTGTACGATTGCTAAACGTACGTAGTATATATATTACTTTAAAATTTTATTATTTATTAGTAACTTCGAAATAAAAAGCTTTTGTAGTTTATATAAGCATTTTAGCTGCACAAAATAACTGTAGTACTGCGCAACTAAATAAGTACTATATAAAAGTAGCTTTTATAACAAATTATTTAAGCTACAGTAAAAGCAATTAAAGCATTATATAAAATCTAAACTTTAATATTAACTAAAGGCATTAATACAACTTAAAACTTATTACTTTTTATATAACAAATAATTATTAATAAACTATTTAAATAATAAGCTATATAAAAAAAAAACAAATATATATATTTATATATAGCAACTAAAGAAATAATTAATTGCTAAAATTATTAATTAGTAGTTATATAACGTTATAACTATTGTTTTAGCTTATAATGCAAAGCTAGCAACTATTAATGTTATATTATAGTAAAGCAGCTATTATACAAGTATATATATGTGTATATATAAGTATATATATGAAAATAACTAAGTATAAAGCTGTTATAAATATGTATATATACATATAAAATAGCTAATAGCAAAATAAACAGCTGTACGAAGTAAAAGGTTTAAAGATATAAAAGCAACAGAGAGCACTACGGAATTTAGGCTTTTTTTATAAATAAAGCTTAGCTTTCGTACTTTAGTATATTATTAAACTTGCTGCTATACAAAAAAAAAACTTTTAATTAACCTTAATATAAATTATTTACTGCTAATATTTTATTTTATATTATTAGTTAACGTTAGTTAGCTATATAACAATAAAAACAAAAGATTTTAATTATGCTAGCAATAATTAAACTGCACGAAAGTTTAAGTGCTTTACTTAAAAAGTAATTATTTTTAAACTTAAGCTTTATATAACTACAGAATTTAAAAAAGGCAAACATATAAGCAACTTTTTTTTTGTAAGAACTAAAATACTAAGTGTTTAACTTTTTATAGGACTATTTTTTTTTATTTTTTTTAAATAGCATTGTATAAAAGGAATTATAACTAAAAAAAAAGTAGCTAGTGTTAAAATAACTAGTTATTAGTTGTAATTTTTATGTATAGTATATATAATAAGTTTTATATAAAGATTACTTTGTGCAAGGGCTATTATATAAACTAAGGTAATCTTGGTGTTAGTTTAGCTTGTATATTAGCAAAGTTTTTATATATAAAAGAGAACTTTTGCTTTATATGAACTTTTTTTTCTTTTAAACATATAAAATATAAATAGCTTATAATATAAAGATTATTATACTTTGTTTTAGCATATATGTATTAAATGTACAATTATATAAACCTTATTTAATATTAGCTATATTTTATAAACCTTTGCTATTTACGAAAATAAAAAGGAAATATTTAAAGTATATTAAGTTTATAATATTTTATTTTGTATTATTTTAAATTATTAAAACTATAATAAACAACTTATAATAATACATAAAGATTAAAAAACTATATTTTTTATTCGGGCTATAGTAGCTGCTTAAATAAAAGCAAGCAATATATATAACTGTAAACAATAAATGCTTTTTATATTAGCTTTTTTTTATATTGCGCTAAATTTTATTTAACTAATTTTTTGGACTTTTTAGGATTTTTTTATAAAACATAACGTGCAATTCTTTAGCTGCAAGTAGCATATTAAGAAAAATAAGGTTTAATACTATTAAGCTTTATTATTGCTACATAATAGGTTTTATGCTTATATTTTAGCGTTTTTAATTTATAACTTAGTTAAATTTAGTATATTATTTCCTAATAAAGTTTAACTAAACTATATTTAAACAGCATTAAAAAGCATAAATTTTATATTACTTAAGCAAAAAATTGCAGCTTTATAGTTTTAATAGTTAAAATATATAAGTTAAACAAAAAAATATACTTAAAACAAAAGCAAATTAATTAACATTAAGTTTTAAAGCTATTATTAATATATAAATATTATAAAATATTTATTTATAATAACTATAGTAGTTTAGCTTAGCAACTATAAAGTGCTACGTTAAATTATTTCTTATTTTTTTATTTTTTTCTATAAAAGAAAATCTAGTAACTATAAACTAAAAATGTTATATTTTGCTTAATTATTTTATTTTAATGTTATAAAACTAAAACTTGCAATAAAAATACTGCAGTTAGGCCTTATTTAGTATACTATAGCTAAAAGCAAGTAAAAAGCTATTAATTTAGCTTTAAAGCAAATTAATAGTACTTTTGCAATTAATATAAAAAATAACAAAAATTTTACGCAGAATATTTTTATTATATTTAATTAATTAGCTATTATAAGCCTTTATACTACTTTAATTTGTAGTAGTATAAAACAGTTTTTTTAAATATATTAAAATAAACAGCATATTTTTCTTTTTATTAACTAAAATGTTATTAAATATGCTTGCAAAATATATATTAATAGCAATACTAAAAAACGTACTAATAGCTATACTACGTTATATAATTCTTTTAATACGCTAAATATATTAATAAAAAAAAAGCAATAATTTACTAATACTAAAATTAATAAGTTTAATACTAAAGTTATTTAATTAACTAAGGTTTTAATATAGTAAAACATATTAAGTTTAGCTAATAAAAATAAGCTATTTATTAAAAGTAATAAAAAATAGCAGTTATATATTTCTAATTATAAAAAAATAAAAAAGAAAAAAAAAAAAACTAAAGAAGTATAGCTAAATATAAATTAACGCAAGGTATTATATATGTTTTATTTTCTTTGCTTTTTTTTTAGCTTTTTAGGACTACTATTTGCTAGCAATTTTTTATTATGCTTTAATAGTTTAAATTATACTAATAAATCTATAGCTAGCAATATATTTATATATATAAAAAAAGTACTTAAAAATAATATAACTATAGTTAATTTTGCTAAAAATAATAAAATAAAAGTTATAACTACTGCTAAACATAAAGCTAACTAGCTTAATTATATACTAAGCGTTTAATAAATATTTAACTGTTGCTTTGTTTGTATTTTTAGTATTAATTTTAAAGTTAAACAAAGTATATTTTTAGTAATATTTTTAATTTATGCTTTATTTATAAAATGCTTAACATGCTTATTAAAAGCATACTAGTATATTATAAAACGCTTAGCATATAAAACGTAGCTATATTTTTTTTATTTATTTTATTTAAATATTTTTATAGCATTATAAACTAAAAAAAATATAGTATTTATATTAATTATTTTGTTAAATATAGTAGTAATATACTATTAAACCTTTTTTAGCATAAAATATTCTGCTATATTATTAATAGTAAAGTTTAAGTATTAATATAAATTTGCAAAGTGTTTTACGCAAAATTTTTAGAGCTTTTGCTATAAAAACTAAAAAATAGTTCTTTTTTAAAGCGTAAACTATTAGCGTATTTTTAGCAGTAATTTTAATAGTTAGCTAAAGTTATAATAACATAAGTTATAGCATACTTTTTATTATATATTTTTTTGCTTTTTAATATTTTTATTATTTAGTTGCTATAAAAACTATAAAATATACTTTTTAAAGTATTTTATATTTATAAACTTATATATGCTTAGCTAAATAGCTTATAGCTTGTTTTTAAATTTTAGTTCAGCTTTAGTTTACTTAATAAGCTTAATTAGCTTAAATTGTTTTAGTTTAAAATTAACTATTAAACTATTTTTATTTTTAAGCTTATTAGTTACAATTAATTAGTAGTTTAATAGCACAAACTATATATAGCTAAACATTAAGCTTTTTAACGCATTATTATTTATATTTATTATAAAACATAAATTACTTTAATTGTTTTTTAGTAGCTTTTTTTTATGCTTTAATTTAAAAAGCTTAACTTTTTACGCTTTTAGTAAATCGAAATACTAGTAAAAAGCAAAAAAAAATGCTGTTTTTTGTGTTATATTATTTTAAACAGCTTAGCTAAACTTTTATAATAGGTTTAAAAAGTTTTTAAAAGCAATAAAGCTAAACTAAATAACACGCGTTATATTATAAATATTTATTTTTATTTTAAAAGCTATAATAGTAAGCATAATTTAATAAAAAAAGTCTAGCTTTATAAACTTGTTATATAACTGTTATTAGTTATTAAAACGTATATTTGCATTATATTTTCAAATAAAGCGCTTTATTTTAGTTAAAATAAACTTTAACTTTTAAAGCTATATTATTAAAAAATAGCGCGTAATAATAAGCTTTTTTTTGCTATTTATAAAAATAATAGTTTTAAAGATTAAGTGTGCTATATTGCACTATGTTCTGCTAATTAAAAAACTTAATTACTAGTAATTTTTTATAATAGTACTTTTTTTTATAAAATAAACAACAAAAAATATATTAAACTAATTAACTAAAGCATAAATAAATTATAGTTTTTTTAAATAAATATTTTGCTATTAAAATTTAGCTTTAAGTAATATAAACTTTTAAGCATTTAAGCTTAGTATAGTAGTATAGCTAAACTATAATATATTTTGTAAAACTAACGCTTTTATATAGTATATATTAAAGTATATAATTTAGAAATCTTTTTATTAATAAATTATATAAAGCTTATTAATAGCTATAAACGCAATTTTTTAGTTAAACAAAAAGTTATAAAGCAAGTTAATAAAGTATTTTTAAATAGCTTGTTTAAGCTTAAAAATAATATATATAAAGCGTTTTAAAGTTAACTTAGCTTATATAGCATTATTTTATTAAATAGTAAAAATATACTTTTATAATTACTTATATAATATTAATTAATTTTTATTATATTATTTATTATTAATAATAAATAAGTATTAAAAATTTAAGCAATTAAGTTAAACTAATTATATTTTAATTGTTTTAATAAGTATAACTGCAAAGTTATTATATTTTGCATAATAACTAAAACAGTTTACAATATAATCTTTTTTTTATAACTAATTTAAACTATTAGTATAATATTATTATAATAAAATACTATATATTAAATTAACTTAACTTGCTTAGCTTTAAGCTTAAGCTTATATAATTTATTAAATTAATAACAATTTAAAATAGCACTAATAATAGCTTATATAAAGTTATATTTTAATATGTGCTATTAGTTATATTTTAATTGCAGCAAAATATATTATATAAAATACTAAATATAATCGCTAAATAAATGCTTTAATATTGCATTATTAGCTAGTTTATTTAGTTTGCTAAGTTTTTTAATAAATTTTAAAAGTTTTAAAGCTATTAGTTTTTTTAAAAAGCAACTATTAATTAAGCTAAAGCTAAAATTGTTAAAAGTTTATAGTTCTATAATAAAGTAAAAAAATAATACTAATTAATAAATTAATAAATAAAGCTTAATTTTTAACTATTTAAGCTTAAAATACTATAATATAATAAAGTATTTTAATTATAAAGTTAGCGCTAAATATAAGCATTATTATAAAAAGCTTTAAGCAATATTATAATTGTTTTTTTTGAGTTTTGTTAGCAAATAATCTATAGGTATAAATAATATATATACGTATGCAAAGTGAACTTTAGCTTAAAAATCAACAAAAGTGCCTTAAACTAAAATACATAAAACGTAAGCTTTAAACTTATAAATACATTTGCATAAGCCTTTAAAGAAAATAAGTTGTAGCTTATAGCAAGCGTAGCTTGCTGTTTTATGTTTTTAGTTTAAGGCACCTGAGATAAACTTTAGTATTAATTTAATAAAATAGCTAAAAATAGCAATAAAATTATAAAGCTTAGCTTTAAAAGCAATAATTTAATTAAATTAATAGTTAATAATATTATTAAAAATATTTATAAATATATTAATTAATTTATAATTAATTTATAATTATAATTTAATAAAATTAAAGCTATATTAATAAAAATATAACAAAAACTAAATATAGCATTAAAAAAACAAAAGCTAACAAATAAAATTAATAATTTAATAAGTAAGCTTATTAATTTAAAAAATAACTAAATATTATATATAAAATAATTAATTAACGTAATAAATAATAAAAAGCTTAAAAATTTAACTTTTAACTTTTATAAATATTTTAAGCTTAATAATTTATAAATTAAGCAAAAATAATATATTTAAACTATTTTTTAAACGTATTTTTATTAAATAATATTATTTAGCTAAATAGTTATAAAACAAAAAACAAAATAATATTTTTAATAATATTATAGCTAATAAAAGCAAATTATATAACTTTTAATAAAATTAAAAATATTTAAAATTGCTTAATTTAAATATTAATATTATATAAATTATAGCTAAAAAAAGTTATAATAAAATTAAAAAAAAACTTTTATTAAATAGTTTTATTTATTTATTATTATAATATTAATTAAATAAACTTTTTAAAAGCTATAATTTAAATATTAACTAAATATAATATATTTTATAGCTTATTAATAATATTTATTAATATATTATTAGCATAAAACAAAACATTAATAAATTTTTTATAATAGCTTTATATAATATTTTATAAACTATTAATAATTATTAAAAATATATAGCAAACTTATAATATTATTATTAATAAATTAATTAATTTTATATTAATAATTTAGCTATATATAAAAAAATTTAGCAATAATTTAAATATTAATTAAATAATTAAAAAAGCTATATAATTATTTTATATAATAATTATAATATTAATTAAACTAAAAATTTATAGCATTTTTAAAATAATAATTTAATTATAAAGCATTTTAGTACTATACTATAAATATAATATTAGCACTAAAACTACTAAAAAACTAAGCATAATATAAATTTAACTAATAAATTATACTAAAATATTATTAATATTAATAATTTTAAACTTTAAAACTAATAAACAAAAAGTAAGCTAAGTTATAAAATATAAAAATAATTAATCTAAAGCTAAATTTATAGCTTAAATAATATAAAACAAATGTTTTAATTATAATAAAATTAGCTATTATATAAAAAACTATAAAGCAAAAGCTAAATAGCTTAAAAACTTTAAAATAAATTAAAAAAAGCAAATTAGCTAATTTATAATTATTAAAAGCAAGCTTTTTTATAACAATTTTTTTAGCAAATTTAATAAAGTTTAAAATAAATATAAAACTTTTAAAAATAAAGCTTTAATTAATAACTTTAAATATATTTTTATTATAAATAACGCTAAAAATAAAAATAATACTAATAAAATAAAACAATGCTTTATTAATTGTTTTAAAAATAATATAATTAATAAAAAACTTACTAAAATCTTTAATATTGCTTAAAGTAGTTTTGCTTTATTAATTAAAACAAATAAAAGCTAAAAAAACCTTAATAAAAAATAAAAGCTAAAAAATAATTATAATAATTATTATAATTTTTTTTTAATTAAGCTAGCTAATAACTATAAATTTACTATTTTTTAAAACTATAATTATATTAGTTATTATATTTTATAATTTTTAATATTTAAACTAATGTTATATTAATTATAAAAATAAAACATAATATATAGCATTAATAAAACAAAACTTTAAATAATTAAAAATTATAAAATAATAGTAAATTTTATAATTATTAATAATATATTAAAAGTATAAACATTAATAATAAATATAATATTAAACTATACTTTTTTAAGCAATATAACTATTAAAAAACAGATTTTTTATAAATAAAAAAGCATTTTTGCTATTTTAAATAATTATAAAATTATTATATTATTTAAGTTTAAAAAAAGCTTTTTAATATAGCTAATAAAACGTTTATTTATTAGTATAACTAGCAAAAAATGCTATATTATAACTATTAAATAATATAAAAATACTTTAAAAAAACTATAAATTATTAAGTATTATGATAGCCTGTGGCTTGCCTATGGCTGGAGCTGTGGCTTGCTAGTTTGTCAGAGTTGTGGCTTGCCTATGGCTGGAGCTGTGGCTTGCTAGTCTGTCAGAGTTGTGGCTTGCCTGCGGCTGGAGCTGTGGCTGCGCTACGTTGGAGTGTTGGGTACGTACCCCATGGAAGGGGGCACATGGTGGCCTGTGCGTAGCCCATTGTCCCATTGATCCCATTGAGGGTGTAGTGAATGGTTGCCATGGGTGAGCTACGCAAACACCATACAAGTTGTCTATATATTGCTGTCAAAGATGTACGGAGTAGTTTCTTTTTTTTCTCTTTTTCCTTAAGTAGAATATTTTCTCAGAATATAGGGTATAGTTGGTCCCTTGCACCACACTTCTAGTATTGCTGCTATTACAAGTATTAAAACTATTATATAAAAAACTTTTTTAAACTATTTAATTACTTTAAGCAAAAAACTAATATTATTACTAAAATAAAGCATTATATTAATATAAGCAATAATTTATTAATTAAACTATTATTATAAAAATATAGCTTAACATAAAAAAAAGCGCTATATAAGTTTATAAAAATATATAAAAATATTTATATTAAAAAAAGCATAAAGCTATAAAGTTTATTAGCATTATTAACTTTAAAAAAAGTGCTAAATATAATTATTAAGCTTAATAAAAATAATAAATTAATAATATAACATTTTTGTTATAATTATTGCAAAATTAATAAAAAAACAAAAAAGTAAGTTTATTTATTACTTAATATAACAAACTAAATATAGCAAGTTATAAAGCGCTAATAGTATATTTTTATTAACTTAAAAAATAAATTTTAGTATATTATTATATATAAACTATATTATAAAAAAATAGCATTTATTATATTATTTAAACTATATAAATAAATAATAATGCTTTTTAAACTTTATAATACTTTAGTAATGTTTTAAGCATTAATATAAAAAATAATTAAACTTTTTTATAAATAGCTAGCTAATTTATTTAATAATATTTATATTTAAGCTAAAACAAAAAAATAGCTATATACGCATTATTGCTTATTATTTGCATAATTAATTAAGTATAGCATAATAATTAATATATTAAAAATATTGCTTTTTATAAATTTTAATATTTTTTTTAGTTTTAACGTTTTTTATAATAGCATTAAAGCAAACTTAATAAAAGTTATAGCAATATAAAAATAACTTATGCTTAAAACTACTATAAAAGTAAAAGCATTTATAAATATTGCAAATTATTTTAAGCATTTTATTAAAAACTATTTATTAATTGCTGCATTATTAATTATACTAATAAAAAAACCTAAAAACTAAAAAATAAAGTTAAGCATAAAAACTAAAAATATATAGCAAAAAATCTATAAAGCTATTATTATTATGCTAATTGTTTAAGCTTTTAATTAAAAGCTTTTATTTATAATAAATATTAACTTAAGTATATATTATATTAAAGCATATTTAATGCAGCTATATTTTTATAAAACAATTATATTTTTGTATTTAATAGCATACTTTTTAAAAAAGCTTAAAGTATATTAATTATATTACTTAATATAAAAAAAAAATTACTAGCTATAATATTAGCACTTTAATATTAATAGCATTAAATAAAAAGCAAAAAAATTATTGTTTATATAAATTATAAGTTTTTTATAATAATAAAAACAAAAATAAAATAACTAGCAAAAATAATACGTTTTTTAAATATTATTAAATATTTTAGCGTAAAAATTATATATAAAACAAGTAAATTAAACGTTTTAATAAATTAGCTATTAAAACTACTAGTTATATTAGTTTTTTTATTAGCAAAAGCTAAAGCTAATATAAAATTATTGCTAAAAGCTAAAATATAGCTAATAATACTACTGCAATATTTTAATATTATAAATTTATAAGCTATTTTTAAGAATTTTTATTTTAAAACTAAATTACTATATAATATAAATTTAAAATAAATAAAATAGCCCTTTATTAAAAAAAATAGCATGCTATTTAAGCTAATTAACTATAAATAAACTTTAAAAAACTTTTTATATTTAATTAATATAGTATTTTAAGCTATAGCGCTTTTAAAAATGCTTAAAGTACTAAAATTGCTATAAAATGCAAAAAATATATATATTAACTTAAAGCATACTATTATTAAAAGCTTAATTTAAAAGCTAAATAAATATTTTTAATACTTAAAAGCTATATTTATTGCTTAATAAATTATTATTAAATATAATTAATATTAGCTAATAAAATTATTATTAAACAAACTTTTAAACTTATAACTTATTATATTACTTTTATTACTTATATATTAAGCTATAAATTATATATTTATAGCTAATTATAAGCTATTAATATGCATTAAATATATTATTATATAAATTAAAGCAAAAATAATGCTTAATGTTAATTTTAAAGCAATAAAACTACTAATTTAATAAATTAACAAAATGTTTAATTTTTTTAAAAAATAAATAAGCAATAATGCAAGCATATTTATAAACAAAAAAGCAACTAATTAACATAAATTAAACAGTTTTATTATAAAATTAATTATATTTAAAAAACTTAAAAGTAATAATAAAATTAAAAAAACTAATAATAATATTAAGTAAATTATATTATATAAAAGTTTAACTTATTGCTATTTTAATTTTTAAACTTTATTAAAAATAGTTATTTATATATATAATTAAACTTTAAAGCTTAATAATTATAGCAGCTATTTTTTGCTGTTTAAAATATAGCTATTAAATTAATAACTAGCTATAAAAATTGCTAACTATATTAAAAATCTAAATAAAAAAAAAAGTTAAATTTTAGCAATATTTAATATAAAACTATAAAGCACTATTAATATATAATTACTTTAGTAGTTTAAAAGCATTAAAAAACTAAATTTAAGCTTATTTGCAAAAAAAAAAAAGCTTAATTAAAACTTATAAAACTAGCAATTAAGTTTTATATATTAAATAGCAAGCTAATAAATTTAAACTATATTATAATAGCTTATAAGCTATTATAAGTTATTATTATAACAATATATATAAACTATAAAACTTTAAAAAAATAATATTACTTAATAAATATAATAGCAATAATTTATTTTTAGCTTATAGCAAAAATAACTACTTAATAAAAAGTTTATAATATATTAATAAATATATATTAAAAAAAATAAACAAAAATTAAAAGCATTAATAATATAAATATTAAAAAGTATTTATAAATAGCTTTATTTTTATAAATAGCTAAAATAACTATTTAGCAAAAAAAGTAATTATAGCTTTTAAGCAGCATAAGCTATAATATATACTATATAATTATCTTAGGTGCTTTAAACTAAAAATATAAAACAGTAAGCTATATTTGCTGCAAACTATAATTTACCTCTTTTAGGGGCTTATGTAAATGTATTTATAAGTTTAAAGCTTGCGTTTTATGTATTTTAGTTTAAAGCATTTTTGTTGATTTTTAAGCTAAGGTTTATTTTATATACGTATGCATATTATTTATACTTATAAATTATTTGCTAATAAAACCTAAAAAAAACAATTATAACATTGCTTAAAGCTTTTTATAGTAATGTTTATATTTAGCGCTAATTTTATAATTAAAATATTTTATTATGTTGTAGTATTTTAAGCTTAAATAGTTAAAAGTTAAGCTTTATTTGTTAATTTATTAACTAGTATTATTTTTTTACTTTATTATAAAACTGCAGACTTTTAATAATTTTAGCTTTAGCTTAATTAATAGTTGCTTTTTAAAAAAACTAATAGCTTTAAAACTTTTAAAATTTATTAGAAAACTTAGCAAACTAAATAAACTAGCTAATAATGCAATATTAAAGCATTTATTTAGCAATTATATTTAATATTTTATATAGTATATTTTGCTATAATTAAAACATAACTAATAATGCATATTAAAATATAACTTTATATAAGCTATTATTAGTATTATTTTAAATTGTTGTTAATTTAACAAATTATATAAGCTTAAGCTTAAAGTTAAATAAGTTAAGTTAATTTAGCATATAATATTTTGTTATAATAATATTATATTAGTAGCTTAAACTAGTTATAAAAAAAGCATTATATTATAAACTATTTTAGTTATTATACAAAGTATAATAACTTTATAATTATGCTTATTAAAACAATTAAAACATAATTAGTTTAATTTAATTGCTTAAATTTTTAACACTTGTTTATTATTAATAATAAATAATATAACAAAAGTTAATTAGTACTATATAAATAGTTATAAAAATATGTTTTTATTGTTTAATAAAATAATGCTATATAAGCTAAGTTAGCTTTAAAACGTTTTATATATATTATTTTTAAGCTTAAATAAGCTACTTAAAAATATTTTATTAATTTGTTTTATAATTGTTTATTTAACTAAAAAATTGCATTTATAGCTATTAATAAGCTTTATATAGTTTATTAATAAAAAAATTTCTAAATTATATATTTTAATATATATTATATAAAAGCGTTAGTTTTATAAAATATATTATAGTTTAGCTATATTACTATATTAAGTTTAAACGTTTAAAAGTTTATATTGCTTAAAGCTAGATTTTAATAACAAAATACCTGTTTAAAAAAACTATAATTTGTTTATGCTTTAGTTAATTAGCTTAATATATTTTTTATTGTTTATTTTATAAAAAAAGGTATTATTATAAAAAATTACTAGCAATTAAGTTTTTTAATTAGCAAAACATAACATAGTATAGCATACTTAATTCTTAAAACTATTGTTTTTATAAATAGCAAAAAAAAGCTTATTGCTACGCGTTATTTTTTAATAATATAGCTTTAAAAGTTAAAGTTTACTTTAATTAAAATAAAGCGTTTTATTTAAAAATATAATGCAAATATATGTTTTAATAACTAATAGTAGTTATATAACAAGTTTATAAAGCTAAACTTTTTTTGTTAAATTATGCTTACTATTATAGCTTTTAAAATAAAAATAAATATTTATAACATAATATATATTGTTTAGTTTAGCTTTATTGCTTTTAAAAACCTTTTAAACTTATTACAAAAGTTTAGCTAAGTTATTTAAAATAGTATAATATAAAGAATAGCATTCTTTTTTGCTTTTTATTAGTATTTTGATTTATTAAAAGCATAAAAAGTTAAGCTTTTTAAACTAAAGCATAAAAAAAAACTACTAAAAAACAATTAAAATAATTTATGTTTTATAATAAACATAAGCAATAATGCGTTAAAAAGTTTAACGTTTAGCTATATATAATTTATGCTATTAAATTATTAATTAATTATAACTAATAAGCTTAAAAATAAAAATAGTTTAATAATTAACTTTAAACTAAAATAGTTTAAGCTAGTTAAGCTTATTAAATAAACTAAAGCTAAACTAAAATTTAAAAATAAGCTATAAGCTATTTAGCTAAGTATATATAAGTTTATAAATGCAAAATGCTTTAAAAAATATATTTTATAGTTTTTATAATAGCTAAATAATAAAAATATTAAAAAGCAAAAAAATATATAATAAAAAGTATGTTATAATTTATATTATTATAACTTTAGCTAACTATTAAAGTTACTGCTAAAAATATATTAATAATTTGCGCTTTAAAAAAGAACTATTTTTTAGTTTTTATAGCAAAAGCTTTAAAAATTTTACGCAAAACATTCTGCAAACTTATATTAACACTTAAATTTTGCTATTAATAATATAGCAAAATATTTTATGCTAAAAAAAGTTTAATAATATATTACTATTATATTTAATAAAATAGTTAATATAAATATTATGTTTTTTTTAGTTTATAATGCTATAAAAATATTTAAATAAAATAAATAAAAAAAATATAGCTATGTTTTATATGTTAAGCTTTTTATAATATATTAACATATTTTTAATAAGCATATTAAACATTTTATAAACAAAGTATAAATTAAAAATGTTATTAAAAACATACTTTGTTTAACCTTAAAATTAATACTAAAAATGCAAACAAAGCAATAATTAAATACTTATTAAATGCTTAATATATAATTAAGCTAGTTAGCTTTATGCTTAATAATAGCTATAACTTTTATTTTGTTATTTTTAGTAAAACTAACTATAGTTATATTATTTTTAAATACTTTTTTTATATATATAAATATATTACTAGCTATAAATTTACTAATATAATTTAAACTACTAAAGTATAATAAAAAATTGCTAATAAATAGTAGTTTTAAAAAGCTAAAAAAAAAGCAAAAAAAGTAAAACGTATATAATACTTTATGCTAATTTATATTTAGCTATAGTTCTTTAGTTTCTTTTTTTTTTTTTTTTGCTTTTTTATAATTAAAAGTATATAACTGCTATTTTTTATTACTTTTAATAAATAGCTTATTTTTATTAGCTAAACTTAGTATGTTTTATTATATTAAAACTTTAGTTAATTAAACAACTTTAATATTAAACTTATTAATTTTAATATTAGCAAATTATTGCTTTTTTTTTATTAATAAATTTAATATATTAAAAGGATTATATAACGTAATATAGCTATTAGTACGTTTTTTAGTATTATTATTAATATATATTTTATAAATATATTTAATAATATTTTAGTTAATAAAAAAAAAAATATGCTGCTTATTTTAATATATTTAAAAAAACTATTTTATATTGCTATAAATTAAAATAGTATAAAAGCTTATAATAACTAATTAATTAAATATAATAAAAACATTTTATGTAAAGTTTTTATTATTTTTTATATTAATTATAAAAGTATTATTAATATGCTTTAAAGCTAAATTAATAGCTTTTTATTTGCTTTTAG
>MU400695.1:0-80020 GCA_022578965.1 Xylaria sp. FL1777 | reverse complement strand
TTCCTAATTGGGAAGTACTTACCGTAAGTGGTAAATAAATACACTGTACATAATTTTTAAGCATGGTCCAGACTTTTGGCCACAACCTACGTACTGGGCGCAAAAAAGTAATGTGCCCTGTCGATACCTCTTATATTGCTAATGTGGGTATGGTGTGCTCTGCGATGTCATGACTACCTCATTAAGACCACTTGATTATTGGTCGCCTTTTCATTCACTACCCACTTACACACACGCAATGGCCGATGGCCGATGGGAGAGAGTTTCGTCGCACATATTTGTTTGCCATGTCAGTTACTGCAGTATGGGGAGATTACATATATACCTAGTACCTATATACCGGTATACGCATACTACCTACTCATACTGCGTAGGTAGATTCCAAGACTGCGTTGCGTTGATCAAAGTGGACCTGACCGGGTTAAACCCCTCCGAGCACGTACACTAGTGTATGGAATCGTAGATAGGGACTGATTGCTTCGAGAAGATCGTCGTCGTCGTCGACATCACTGAAACACCGATCCCCCGAGCCGGCACGCATCGATGGGTCACAGACTCGTAGGGATGCATGTACATATGTCTATGTAGGTAGGTATGTATGTGGCTCTGCATCATAACTCCGATCATAGTCCCGACCAAACCGATACGCGTAAGCGAGGAAACGGCCGTGCAGCTGTTGGCGGTCTTCTTCGGAGCGTCGACGCACGCATGCATGATGGACACCTTCGAACCTTCGAGGCGCCGGGACAGACACCGGGACCGAGTGAGAGTTCCAATGTTGGTGATGCCAGTTGTAGTAACTCCGTCCTGCATAACGGAGGAGCAGACACAAAAAGTCAGCCTGTTATTACCCTCACGTGGCTGCGAATCACGACATTTGATGCCGATCGTGGCCTCATGCTTTTTTTCTCCACCGAGGAGGTATAGGTACACGAACAGGACCAGGACCGGGAACAGGTTGTTGTGGTTGAGGGAGAGGGAATGACCCTGATTTTCCAAGCGCCATGTCCGGACGCTGGTTTGGAAAATTGCCTATTTGGGTACAACCACGACCTCATGCTGAGACGGCAACACCGCCAATCGAGTCTTGGTGTGTGAGCCCCCCTGACGGCTGTTGCCGAAGCGATGCGGCCAAAGGGTGATGCCGTCCGTGGTGTCGGCAGGCATGCGAGTGACGTGGAAGAGCTGTGGGCGCCACTCACTCACTACTTCACTCACCACTTCACTCACCACTTCACTCGCTACCAGGGAGCAGAGGTGACAAGTCGTTATTTCCTGAGGAATGGTGCCGTCGATTGAAACGCGGTCGATAAATGAAACGACATTCTAGTCGGATATTACACGTGGTCTTACCTGGATGATTTACATTGAAAGTCAATATTCCAATAGTCGATAGTATTGTCATGTAGAGCAGATATATATGTCTAGCATATATGTAGGGTGCTTGATATCGGAGCACTCCCCTCTCCTTAGTCACGGTCTAGCGTCTAGTGCCTACCTATAGCCCCCATTCTTATTCAGGCATGATTCAGCTATCAATAGGTATACCATATAAACTTGGAACGTTTGTCAAGGTCGCGTGGTTTCAGGTCACTCGGTCTCTGGTTGCAAAATAGCTTCTGTTAAGTGATCTGCTTAACTGCAGGAGGTAATATTAACTCCCCGAGAAGATTGAGCTACGGATGAAGGGGGGGGATATCTGGGAAAAGTTACGTCACCTATGAAAATTGGTGTATGAGGGTTGAAGATCGTCGAGTACACTAGAACTAAGTACTTGAACTAGCACTCGGACGGATCGTTAATTCCCCCAGACGGGGGAACTCCGCTCTGCTTCGTACAGTGCAGGTAAGTATGCACTTTTGAAGTAACTCAAATCTGATAAAAGTCTCTTCGTGTTAACAAAAACACTGAGGTTCGCCAAAACTTGCTGGTCGCAAGCCCGCCAATTGCTGTACGAGTTATCGTGTTGCGTAGACAGCCGCTGCACCGGGCGGTGGTAATGTCTCAAGGCCCTCGTCGTCGTGTGAGACGATCAATTCTCCCATTGGGCCTAGTTGCTAGACACTCTCGACTGCATTGAGTGCCGTGACACGTTTCATGGCCGATCCTAACAACGCCACCAACAAGATGAATGTCGTACCTGCGCAGGAGAATGCAAGGTTATAGCAGAAGCTTGTGTGTTACTAGCAGAGCCGACTTCCTCTTGATTGGTATTGGCGACTCGGGAAGAGGTCTCCTCTGCGCCCTAGATGTGCAGGCAGTATGATAAGTTTAGTAACTCTGACGATATACAGCGTCCTTAGTGTTCCTGTATAGTCTACCTCGTCGTTGGGTGAATCGAGAAGCGGAGGAGGATGATGAACTCGGGGTACTTGTGCTACTGCTTTAGGTATAGCTCCAGCCGAAGCTTTGTCCGAAAGCGGGAGACCAAGCGTTGCACAGCCAACCAGAGTGACGCATACAGGGATCCGGATATGTGGAGATTCACCGCAGTAGGGCCGTCCCACGTATACTGTACACTGTACACTACACCAAAAAGCTAAGCGGCTCTATCGCGGAGAATTTCCATGATTACCAGCTAGCAGGTAATGTGGATAGGGCAAGTGTATATCAATGGTTCGACGAAAACACCCATCGACAGGAACACATATATCAGGATGGACCTGAGCGTGGTGAGATACCTGGCAGTGGGTAGGTGTGCTTATTTGATGAAGAAAAACTGCGAGTAATGAAAATAATAAGGGTAGGGCCTGAAGTGGAAGACTCAAGACAGTTATTCATCACAGCCAGTTGGAAGGATCGATACAACTAGACAATGTAATGGGACTAAGCCCACTGTTAAGCAAGACGACTTACGCTGTACGGTGTGCCTTTGCGAGCTCATATATGCGTACGCTAGAATATCTATATAACGTTCAACACCACAGAGAGGGTCCTTCCCCCGTAACTTACGAGTACTAGTCATCATTAAGCGAGAGCGAGAGTATAATGTGTCTGACGAGCAACACTGTTGATATATTACATTGTCAGTGAGGGATAATCCCGGAATAGACTATAGAACCAGGAAGAAGATGTCTTAGGACGGTGGAGGTGCCACACACGGACCGAGATGATGTACTGAGTAGAGGGAAAATTTCGTAGAGAAATGCCGAAGTGGAGCGCGGATCTCTCCGGATAAGGGGTGTGTATATGGTAGCTAACCTAGAGGAGCGACTGAAGCGCCTAGTTGATGATCTGTGGATACTGAGTTCAGCTTTTCTCTACTCTTGAGACTTACTTAGTAAGGCCAGCAATGGAGCCACTCGTATCAGACTCGTAAACTGGCTTCTGTAACCCTGTTTGACTTCCTTCTCAGTTTATTAGACTCTGAGGAGCTGATAAGGTAGTAACTATTACATCGAAAGATAAGATTATAATAACAATACCTGGACGCACTTTTAGATAGCTGGCTAGTAATTGTATGCTAGTGGGTCAACGCTACGAAGAAGGCTCATCCAAACATTACCAATGAGTTGCGGCATTGGTGAAAGGACGTTGGTCCATGAACCAGCGGTCTTGATTTTGACAAACCATAGGTACTGTTTAGATGTTCGTAGTAACAGATGGGGTTCGACTGAGGGGGAATACAGGCTAACATTCATGGTCTGCCAGGCAGCGGGCAGTGAACGGTTCGAGGAATGGACCGATCAATGAATTTATGCAGGTCTGCTGTGATGCCACTAATGGCGGTGAATAGGCTAAATTGGAGCCGCGTTTTATGCCTTGACACTCAGGTCCAGCACCTAAAAGATGATTATCTACACGTGTAAGCGAGGGGTACACCGAACAGTAGAGACGAATCCGCACCTACGAAGAGGACTCGAGGAGTCAAGAATCCAGCAGTGGAGCCGAGGCTAGGACACTGATGCAAGATAAGGAGTCCAGGCCACGACGGCTCCAATGATGACCGGACCATTATATCGTCTTGCGGGCGTGCGGTCGGCGGATTTGACGGTGGAGGGGATGACTGACGGTTGCGGGCCGATAAGTTGTGTCTAAATTGATACTTGCCCGACAATTGGCGCAGAACCAAGGGGACGGCCCAACCTTAACCTATACGCGACGTACCATGTAGAGCGAGAGAGGAGTGACGACAGATCAGACGAGAGTAAGAGTAGTATTGTGATTCCTCTGATTGGCAGTACGACATAAATATGTGGGAGCGTGTCTGAGCAAACGGCCCCGTCATTTCTGTCACGGTGGACACAAACGTGAAGTTCAGACAAGCATGCACTCACTACCTACGCATACTCCATGGGTTAACCAAGTACTTCACGAGTGAGGAGCGAAATGCAAAAACTAGGAAGCACTGTGTTGGTTGGTGATAAGCAGTGGAAAGAGGAAGCGAGATGTTCCACGTATGTATGAGTAGCGGTGTTGGAGATAAAATTAGTTTCGAGGACATATCGAAGCTGAGCTGCGGGAGTGCCTGGAAGGAGCATATTGTAACCCGGGCTACTTTCTCTGCTCAGGCATATATGCATACGTTGTATGTAGTAGATATGGTATAAAGGAGCCAATGTAGCGTCTGGCTGGTAGATCTCAGAATTTACGTAGCATCTGGCATTGTTGTGCACATACTATGTATATATCAGGGCGGATGGTATCGGGCGGATGGATGATGCTGGCGTCTACCTACCGTGGGAGTCCACGGTATGCCAGCCTCGAACAATTGTATGTATCTGGTATGCCACTATACGTGGTAGTGAACATGTAGACAGATGACGTTGGGGAGGGAGCAGACAGAGAGCGAGATAAGGTTGACGGGTGTTCTTCGGTGCAAGGTGTAAATGCGCTGATGGACGAGGCGGGCACGGCGATGCCTCACTCGCTGGCCAAAGGTCGGCAGCACTCCACTATTTGGCCGGCCAAGTCGCCGTAGCCAGCAAGAGAGACCGCATTCCAGAGCACCCCATTTCTGCCCCATCCCACCTTGGCACCGTGTCAATTTCTCCATGGGTCTTTTTCCGTGGTCTTCTCCAGTGCCTAAGTATGAGTACGTACCGACTTACTTCGTCTTCAGTGGTTAGTCTGTCCAATAGCCAGCCCCAGTCGCCCAAGACAGCCCCGATTGAGCTGTCAGACCCACCGATAAAGGCATGCTATACTGTGCTGTACGCAGTACATCGTCCTGGCCGGCAACCATCACGATGTATACCTACCTACCTACCTCTTACCTCTTAGTATCTAGTATACGAGCAGGATGTACATTAGACGAGCTGCGCTCTGACTGCTGCAACACGCTGCTCGCTTCACTGGGGCCACCACTGGCTGCATTGTTTCTTCGTGTGTACACGTACCTCGCGCCGGTGCGTACTGCACCACCTGGCACCGTCGACCTCCAAAAAGGAAAAGATGCTTTGCACGGTTAGGTAAGATTGCCAGGCCTGGCATAGATACTGGCATAGATACCGCGTACACGATAGATAGATGGTACCTATGCGTACACTCCCTACACATACTAGTACCCAAGTGGTATAGGCATGCAGATATGTACAGTGTGTTCTGGCGGATGCTGCCACTGTGCCCGCCGGGTCTTAGGTACTGTACTTATAGGTGGTAGGTGATGGGGGAAGCACTCTAGCGCAGGGACCTGTGGGCCACTCACTGACTGCCCTACACCTACTGCACTATTGCCAATCAAGAAGCTCCGCCAACCCCAGGTCCCGTTGTTCCCAGGCCCTCCGTCCAGCACCCAGGCCAACTCTCGCTCGGCCTTATTGCCTCCCACCTCTAATCTACCTACTCCCTCCCTTCCACTTGGTTTATTACCTATTACCTATTCCACCGCGGTGGGAGACGTGATACGTGCAACATAGCCTCTTGCACTCGAGCCGTCACCTTGTACTCGGCCCTACCTGCGTTTTTTTTTTTCAATTAGGTAGCGGGCTTTATTTTTCCTTTTCTCCTCCTCGCCCGTCACTGGACGCCTTCTGCCGTTTGGCCTCCGACATCGACTCCCTCGACGCAACCGCCGCCCGTCCACTCCCATCCTCCCACACCCCCTTCACCAGAGCCCAGCCAGCCTCCCTTCCGACTCCCACATCGCGACTCTCCCGTCCACGCTTCGCCGCCGTCGCTCTGTCGATACCCGCCTGTGCCCCCCCTCTCCGATCTGGCTAGAGGAATGAGTGACTGGTCACTGTTGGTTACTCCGACCTTTTGGTAGACGCCTGTCGGGGACACCCAGAGACGACCGTCCGAAAGCGAACTTCAAGTCGCATCTTGGAGTCCGGTATTTACGTGTTTTATGTCGTCGCTCGCTTTTTTGACCCGAACCCTCGAAATCCGTCTCGTCGCTCGTTTGAACCCCTGTGCTGTTGCTACCGATATTCGACCACTTTGCTGCGTTGCGTGAATCTTGGGCTAGGACGCTTTGTTTTCCACCTGGAGAGAAATTGTCGCCTGCTTTTTAATGTCTCAACATGATTGATGTGCGATTGCTGTCTGTCGGTACCGTTAGCTCCATCGCCGTCGCGTTACCTGCTCCCACGAGGACAAGCGGGCATTAGAGGCACCGCCTGTCCTCCGCCTTGAGGCGCATCGGTCCATTCACGCTGTCTCCTAGGATTCCATTGCCATGGACCCTCCACATATCACTGAGTTCGCCTCCCAGCGATATTTCGAAAAGCTCCGACAACTCAGCGAATCGAGAGACCAACCTCCAGATGCCGCTGGTCAATCTCATAACGGCTATGCCGTTGCACAATCCTCCACATTCATCCTCCCAATCGGGCAGTCAAAGTTCCCGGATCAACAGATTCCACATGACCATCCTAAGTCGGAGAAGCGTCGAGCAAACTTCAGCTTGCGAACCATTCTTCCTACACGCACATCGGTCGAGCACGAAATTCGGACTTCGTCCAGCGAGTCTTCACGCAAACAGAGGTATGATGTGCTGCGTAGTATGTGTCTTTGGTGTCAGCTTTACTAAATAATGCGCGAGCAGCATCCCGTTTGATCAACTTTTCCACAACCTACCAAACGAGCTCAAGATCCAAATCATTGCCTCCTTGCCACTCTCAGACATATTGAGCATGCGTATGGCGTCGCGATCCTGGCTTGCGATGATCACATTCAACGAGTCGTCTATAACACGATACCATCTCGAACACCACATCCCAGCCTATGCCACTCGCTTGTATCCTGCACCTGAACCATCCTTGATGAAACTGCACTATTTGTGTGGCATATGGCATCGGCTCCATGTCGCTAGTAAGCTATCCTTTCTAATAAGTGAAAGAGTTACGAAGGAAATCTTCCTTCGAACCACGGAAGCACAACGCAACGAATTTGCTCCCCAGTATGAACGAATGCGACGCAGACTCGTTCCATTATTGTTTACGATATTTCATTTCTTCGAGACGTATCGGACTCTACATCTGGAGTATATCAAGGAACACGGCCATGGTCTTAGGCTCGAACCTTACACACTAAATCCCATCGAGTCGAAGATTATGAGTATGTACGACGATCAAACGTTACTGAGGGTTCATCAAGTATTTCCCTTGGTTGTTTCTTCTTTTTGCCGACGGCTGCGACCTCCTTCGTATGTAGGCAGGTTTGAGCGCTCCTTGAGGGGATATTTGAGGGATAAACCTGAGGACGAAGTTTATGTCACAGCATTGTGTGTAGGCGGACTTCGCCAAGTGGAACGGTTTTGGGAAGTGAAAGGCTATAACACGAGAAGGGCTGCTGTCGACACTTGGTATCAGTCTGTCACGAATGAACCAGTTGAGCATATCCCGAAACCACGTCGGGGTTTCATGGGTTTAAGTCGAAAGAAATCAAGCTTCAACATTGGTGAAGGTGGAAAGGCCACGATGGGTTTAACTTCTAATAGCCGTGAGCGGCGGGGATCAGACAGTGGTCGACGCGGTAGCGATGTTTCGACAAACTCCTGGAGGGATTTTGTATTTGGTACAAGCTTGTCGGAAGGAATGCCGATGGGACCTCTCTTACGCGAGCAACTCGAAGTACTATTACCTGACTTACCGGACCTACACTCCATTTGGATGCCCACAGCTGAGGCTCTCATCCTCGATAGGGGCATTGTCGGGCGACCACAGGACATCAAACGCAACGGCCCTGCCTTGTTGGATCTAATTCGTGAGGATGGTGCCGCCGAAGAAGATGAGTGGTTGTATGGTCGAGCTGCCCCTGAATCGGTGCGGCCACCTCTTGAGGCTATCGAAGAGGACCCCATTGAATAAGTGGACTAGAGATTCATCTACTGGCTGGGCGCTTCAGCTCATCCAACTCGTGAAGCATTTACGGGCGTTTTGGGACTGGTGGATCATTTGTCTTGCATATATATGAGACGAGTATTTTAATTGTCTAAAGGTTTCGTCCTGGAGAGAACCAAGACGACGGCTGTACGTTTTGGCTTGATACGATTAGTCTTTACTCGAGCGTTGTAATGTCTAGACGGGCATACAATATCTTCTTTGTCTTGTTGTCTATCACCGCATCGGTGTAACAGTTACTACTATTTTTCTCATTTTGTCACAAGGTCAATCCCAATCAAAACGGGATGGAGGGCTCAGGAAAGGCATTATTGGGGGATTACGCAAGGCGCTATCGGGCCGGCTAAGTGAAGTTCGATGATTGTTGTTTAGCATCATCGACGCGCCTGGGATCTCACCTGGGGACGGTGCATAGATATATATCTATTACCACATTTGAAATTATATTATTTCGCCCTATTTCACCATGCGTCCCCGTGTGTGACTATATTCTTTTTCGTGCCAAGTCTGAGTCGAGCTTAATATAGCTCGAGAATACTTGAACATGATCCCCAAGTTTCCAATCCGACTCATCCTTCTATAGAGTTTAATGTTGTATTCTGAAGCCTTGGAATATCGAAACTTCGGGGCATAATCCTACCCTCGGAAGTCCTCTACCGAACCTGCCCCCAAGTTGCAACAATAATGTATGTTTACTTCACATATACTTGGCTGTCTATTAACTTTCACGCATCTAAATTCATATTCAGCGCAGATCTGAAGTAAACTCCAATGAATCTGGAATTTTATGCCGAGAAATGGAAGTGGTATATTCTAACGCCTCATTATTTATGGACTTGAAACCGGTTTCTCGCCTGCCTATGTCCCAAGGCAGGAAATCCAACCCAGACCTCGAGCGCACAAGCACACACGCACCCATACAACTGAAGTTACAAAAAAAGCAGCATAGGGATATGCGAGAGTAAGGCGGAGAGTCATTGACATACATGTTTGAAGGGAAAAGAAGAATGATGGGAAAATAGAACCAGATGGCTCATGAAGACATATTGTGCTTGGTAGAAATAAAGGGAAAAAGAGAGACGAAATTCAACGTAAAAATCCCAATCCATCCTTTCCGTCGCCTTTCCATTCCCATTCCTTTTCCCCTTCGTTTCTTTATCTCATGCATTTCGAGTTTGGACTCGCATCATTCAATCAATCAATCATGATGAACGTGTGTCATGCCACTCTGTGGTTTTCCTACATAGTGCCATGAAGAAACCCTGCGCACCTCACGCGTTATCTTTCCTCGTTCCTCACTTCCATCATATCTTTGTGAAGTTCACCGAAAAACGCCAAATATTATGGAAGAAATGATTATGAATCTGAAAGTGTTCAAAGATCAAACCCATCGTTTCCCGCTTTCCTTACGCCACGCATTTTGCTCAATAGTTGAAATCTCCGTCATAATAAAAAACATCTTGAATTTCATGAAGCCCATCGATTTTGCTGGCCTGTGCGGCCCATATTGGCCGACCCCAGGTAAGTATTATTCATACTAGAAGACGAATATAGGGATGCAGCGTTTGAGCTCGAGGAGCGCTGCTGTTGCGATACGGTCCCACTATTGAGAGCGTATGAATTTCCACCCATACCCAAATTACCGTGACTACCGCCTGAATCGAGAGTCATATCAAATAAGCTAGACTCGGAGAAAGTGGGAAAGGTGGATGAAAGACCTGAATGCGAAGTGTTGTGTGTTGTTGTGGTGGCAGACGTCTGCCGCGCGCCGAAGTGTGGCGAATGATTCGCGACTCCATGGTTCGTCGCGTTAGTGGAGCGGTAGGCGGTACTATTATCTAAAGGCGACGCGGATGGTGGCCGACGCGTTGCAAACGGAGTGTTGTTATGGATTAAGGAGGGCGACCCACGGTAGTTATTATCTGTCTGCATCAGAGGAGAGTTTGACTGCGGACTAAATTGAGGGGAGTTTGTAACGTGTTGGACAAGTCCTGTGTTAGGTGAGGCGCTCGACATGTGCTGTTGGGAACGCTGTGTGGCTGAATATGACGACTGCTGTGAAGTATATGAGGACCCTAGCCCCTGGCCTTGGGTATAATAGTTTTGAGTTGTTCTAGGTTGTTGCTGAGACGTTAATGCTGCCGACATCTGAGGCAACTTTGACGGTTGAGTGGGGATTGGTGACGCTGTCTGGGTTGGTTGCTGTTGTTTTTGTCTCCCCGTGGTAGCTTGCCTTGAACTGTCAGACAAGTTCTGTAGGGTAGTAAAATGTTCATAGTGGGCATCCAGACCTCCCGCAGTAGTAGGAGCCGCTGCTGGCGCGGGTGATACAGCAGAGCCTATGGAACTAGTGGATTGAGGTTGCTGTTTATGCTGTGAGCGGCTATTGTAACTCTGAATTTGGTCAGTATGGCTTTGCATTGCAGCGTAATGTGCTTCTAGCCCTTCAGCTGGTGGGTGGTTCTGAGTCACAACATCTGTAGAATTAGGCTGGTGCGCAGGTTCAGCAAGAGCAGACACAGGCGGAATAGACGCCTTCTGGTTCAAGGTATTCGGAGTTTGTCGTCTAACGGTGGTCGTTGATGACGACTCTTGAGTTTTGCGCGCACGTTTGGGTGGGGGGACAACGACACTACTCGGGGTCGGTTGGCGTATGTGCTGACTGGTTTGATTTTGAAGCTGGGTGGATGACGATACTGGCATAGTATTCGACTGCCCCTGTTGAGAACTGGAAAGGGTCCCTCCCGGCGGAGCTATACTTTCGATTTGAGTCGTAGAGTTTCCGGTTGGCCTTTTACGTTTTTTGGCTGTTACAGTTGACGCCTTGACTTGGCTTGCTGGTGACGGGAGAGTAGGCGTTGTAGTTTCTGTAGGCTGGTGGCTTTCATGATTATGCGTGAGAGTGCCATTGACTGTAGGAGTAGCAAACTCCTCTACAAGGTCCAACACAGGCGCTGGTGCCTGGGCCGAAGGAGTATGTTCCGAGTTGATATTGGGGTCCGCATGCTGCTGCGGCTGTGGGTTGTTAGCGGCGACGGTGTCATTCGGAGCTGCGGTGGTGGGTTTCGACCGACTCTTAGTCGCCTTCGACTTGGTCGAATTGGTTTTGTTCTTGGGGTGGGCATCAAGCATAGGAACCGGTACAGGCACTGGCGTCACCTTTGGTGGTGGAATCGACTGCATGACAGATTTATCCTTAGGGCGATTCTTAGACCCCTTTGGCCGTCCACGCTTTTTCGCACCAGAGCCAGGAGCCAGGTTGCTGTCGTTAATGGAACGGAAACCAGCTGCAGAGCCCTTTGCAGGCGTAGCAGTCGGCACTCCGCCACCGTTCAGTCCCGCTGATGGTGTGCTTGGAGCATTTCTCAAAGCTGCCATGGCCTCGACCAGGTCTCCATCGTCATTCAGCTCCAAGACGCTATCCTCTACGTCAACCCAACTGTCATCTTGAGGATCTTGTGTTTGCTCCTCCCCTCCTTTGCCGGTTTTCTGCGGGCCTTTCTTGACGCCTTTATCACTTCGGGTCTTTCTGGCCTTGCTACCCTTAGGTCTCCCTCTTGGTCGCTTGTGGCTGGCATTCTGACCTGCCGCTTCCTCGACATATTTGGGACGTGGATGGTCTAGGTCTGGAAATATCTCAGCTATCCAACCAACGAACAGGGACCCCGAGCCATTGGCCAGAGCGCTTTCGGGAAATTTGCCGTCTGCTGGAGGCGGGGCATCAGGAACTCCGCCAAAGAAAGCGAGACCCCTGCAGATTTGGTCGACGACAGTATGATGAGGCAATGTCCGCAGAAGTGTCAAGAGGCGGGCCTGCTCAGTTTTAGTCTCTGCAACCGTCAAGGGTCGCGGTGGGCCAGGGTCAACGACGGGTTCACTAGGCTTTTTGGGAGGATTGAATTGCTTTAAGCCAGGTGGTCGTGGATAGTTTGCCCTTCGTTGGTGTGACACATATCCATCGGTTTGAGCCAATTTGGCTTGCAAGGCCGTACCTTCGCTGGTGCGCTTGGCAGCAGCATCTCTGCCTTCAATCGCGCGGTGGCTGACTACGTCCATATGCATTACGCCGAAATTCCCCTTCATCTGCTCATTCACATTCTTCAGCTTGCTGGGGACAGGGTTTCGGACGCGTCCATCCCGAGGATATATCCTCATTTCCGCCCCGGGGGAGCCATCGACGGGAGCCATAAGGGAGGTAAGGCCATTGGTAACACCATTCGTCGCAGCACTGGGCACCGAAAGCGACGAGGTAAGAATGCTGGGCGATTCGGACAGTGGCGGGACATCGGGGCCAGTGCTGGAAGGCCGCACAGCACCGGTGGCTGGCGCGCTGGCCGAATTGGCGGGTGATTGGCCTACCGCGTGATCATGTCAATAAGCAGGAGAACGGGCATGACGGGGAGGGGGAGGAGAATAGTGCTGCTTACTAGAAGCTGTAGCCATTGGTCCAGACAACGACGACCATGGCAATGATTCGAGAAGATAGAGTGGAATATAGGTGATCGTCTAGTATGCGCAGCTCGTGGTTGTCAGGTGGGCATGTACCGGACGGCCGGGGGCCCATGCTCGTAAGGGGACACAAAACGTATTGGTAGCCGAAATCACTTGCGTATCATGACAAGATGGCCGGGCGCGCACGCGAGACGCGGGTCTTGTGTAGGGATGAGAGCGTATGCGAGCGAGGCGGTCGGAACAAAAGTCTCAGCCAGAAGGGGGGAGCAGGACAGACTCGACGAGGGATTCGCGACGCCAAGACGACGGTTTTAGAACGTGGATTCAGCTGCACCAAGCTAGACCGACATAAACACAGGCCAGGATGGATTGAGTTCCGGGCGACAGGCTGGTGGTCGGACTTCTTTTCATGGGACTACGACGTTGACAAGCGGACGAGGTTCGGTGCGACGCTGATACGACACGACACGACAGGGCAGGCCAGGTCAAGGGAAGAAGGCAGCGGTGCTGAGAGGAGGGAATGT
This sequence comes from Xylaria sp. FL1777, assembly GCA_022578965.1. Classification (NCBI taxonomy): domain Eukaryota; kingdom Fungi; phylum Ascomycota; class Sordariomycetes; order Xylariales; family Xylariaceae; genus Xylaria; species Xylaria sp. FL1777. The sequence goes on along the minus strand of MU400695.1, from coordinate 66,759 downwards.
GGATGGTGCTGGGTGCTTGTAGTGCGATACCTCCAGTGCAGTAGAGAGCTGGTAATGGCGCTATGTATATAATAAGCAGGTACATACATACATGTAGATGGTGGTCGGGAGGAGGTGGTGGTGGTGGTGGTGGTGGTGGTGGTGGTGGTGGTGGTGGATAGGTAGGTAGGTAGTAGGTAGGTTGCAAGTGCGCAGGATAATAGATGGAGTGTGAGTAAGTGGGAGGCAGGTATGTATGACAGTCAGTATCAGCAGTATCAGTATGGGCGAGTATTACCTGCCGACTACTTACCTACCTACCTACCTACCTTAGTATGGTAGGTTAGGTAGACTACGTTGCCTTCTTCTTCCACTCTTCCACTCTTCCACTCTTCCACTCTTCCACTGCTCCTTCCACCGACCATGCATCCCCATGCAGCCCTTGTGTTCTTTGAGGGCCGTGGCGGTTAATTCTCTCTCTCTATGTCCCGCCGCTGCCCGCTGTTTTGTTGTTCTTTCCCGCCCGTCTGCACCACCTGAAAAGAGACTACTGCAGCTGCTGCCTCTCCCACAGCGAGCTAATCGCAGTAGATAGGCGCTGTCCGTATGGGTTTGCTCGGTCCTGGAGTTACACTCGTATCCAACTCCGGCAAATGAGAGGCGATTGCAGGGTTGTCAAGCAACCGATTAGGATTAGCGGGGTATTGGAAGGAGGGGGTGATGGAGATGATGACTTGGTGTGGTAAGTCGATATTTTTTTGCGAGGAGAGGTAACAGAAGCTCAGGACTTGTCGTCACCAACAACATTGAAGGCTGACTGACCACTGCCTCTCTAAGTGCGCATCTACTGCAGTCTACATGTAATCACCATACCTACCTACCTCCACCTAGGTACCTATGATTCTATGAACATATATAGATGGTCTACCCACATAATAAAGGTAGGCACCTACATATTCTACAAAATGATTTGAATTGTAGATAACTATTGCGTTACAGAATCTATATTCGTGACCACATCGTGTTTCTATTAACTAAGAGTTGTACATTTGACATCAAGTACCTGCATACAGCCCAGTTGTGGTTGTAGGTAACACGGAATTTAAGTCGCAAACATTCCATAGGTTCAGGTAAGTAGTAGTATACGATTTTGTCTGAAGATTATGACCTGTGTGATATATTCGTTGTCGAGCGGGCCAATGGCCGAGATTTTGCTGGGCTGGAAGCTATTGTTATTTCTATACGCCAATGCCTTCATATCAATCAATCTATTATTGACTGTCTGGTCCTCAGGCACGTCATCGCTATTAGCATAACCCCGGATCCTGTGGGCCTTATGCCGGCCTGCTATAACATTGTAGAGGAGGTACCTGCTGCGCGTGCATGCTCTCCAGGTACGTACCTACCCTCTACCTTACTGCAGCTCCTTCATGTATCTAGGTATTCTAGATAGCTCTCAGCTCCCTACCTCTACCTATCTACTGGGACGTCATTGTAAGATCTCCCCCCCGAGTCGTTCTTTGACGTCCCTCCAACGTCCGCAAAATGGCCAAATACGTCCTCGTCTCGCTTCCCTCCACCTTCGACTCCCTCAAAGCCACCATCGCCGACAATGGCACCGTCGTACCTTTCCCAATCCCCAACTTCAAGATCGGTACCTTGGATGCCCTCGTGCAGCAAGCAGATGACCTAGCCAAGCTCGATTCAGCCTGCCAGGCCTTGGTAGTCAAGGTTGGCGATTCCTTGCGAACCCTGTATGACGGAGACGATCAAAAGGCTTCTGAGCAGAAAGTTGTCAACGACAGTACAAAGCCCGCCAGGTCCATTCGCCACAAGCTTATTGACCGTATGTTGCAGAACCAACCGACCAGTACCTTCGCTCCTTCACCTGGAACACAGTCCGCTACAGGGCCGATAAACCTGTCGGTGAGCTATTCAGTGGCCTACAAAAGGTATAATGAACTCTCAGGCCCCCGTCCTGGTACGCCATATCTTATTCGCGGACTTGAAAAACTGACGGAGACCTCGTGCCGACAGGATCTTGCTACGACAGATAACGACGTCAAGGGCAAGCTAAACCAATACAACCAAGTCAAAACAAACTTTACGGCGCTACAGAGAAGACAAACGTAGGGTGGTCTGGGAAATTGGCGGAGTGAATGTGATCAGTTGAGCTAACTACTTTCGTTGCAACAATCTAGTGGCAACCTTGCTACAAAGTCGCTCACACCTATCATCGACCCTGCTGTCCTTGTTCAAGACTCCGAATACCTCGAGACACATTTGATTGCGGTACCGGCCAATCTGCGAAAGGACTTCATCAAGAGCTACGAGACGCTAGCGGAGCGCGTAGTTCCTCGGTCGGCAGTAGAACTTGCACATGACGATGAATTCGTCCTGTACGCAGTTACAACATTCAAGAAAAACGGGGCCGAGTTTCAACATAAGTGTCGAGAACAAAAATGGACGCCGCGCCAGTATAAATATGTCGAGGGCGGCAAGGAGGAAGAGAAGCGCGAGCTTGAGCGCGTGGCTCGTGAGGAGAAGAAGGTCTGGGGAGAGGCTCTACGCATGGTCCACACGGGCTGGAGTGAAAGTGTTATGATCTGGGCCCACGTCATGGCCCTCCGAGTCTTCGTCGAGTCCGTCCTACGTTACGGTCTACCCCTCGAGTTTGTACCTGCTCTCGTAGTGGTGCGTTTCTTCCACCTTCGACGTTGGGACGCAAAGTTATGCTAATCAAAATGCGACAGACAAACTCTAAACTTGTTAAGAAGGTCAAGACGGCGCTGGACACGACATACTCGTACCTCGGAGGTAACGCGGTTGGTAGAGATAAGCGGGGGAAAATAACCAAGGACGATGCCGCTTTAACATCGGAAATGGCAGCGGCTGGTGTAGGAGGTCATGGTGATGGGAACGAGTACACGGCTTACGTCTATTACGAGTTCGAATTGTAGGGCATTCCTCATGACGCCTTCTCCAAGCAGGCTGGTCCGGCGTGTATACCACTGGTGGAAGAATCATCATTATATCCCAAAGCAGAGCAGTAGCAGAGCAGTAGCAGAAGCATCATAGAGATCAGAGAAGCATCCGCTCAGAGCTAAGGAAATAAAGTCTATTTTTCTTGAATACATGTAGGAATCTATCTCGTTAGGACCGACTGTTCCTGTCTTATTTTCTTTTTATTTATTTGGTTTACTTGGCAGCGGGGATCAGACCCTTCGCCTCCAGCCAAGAGACGATATCGACGACGCATTCCTCGACGGACTTCTCGGCCGTGTGGATGGTGATCTCGGGGTTCTCGGGGGCCTCGTAGGGCGAGCTGATGCCCGTGAACTCCTTGATCTCGCCGGTGCGCGCCTTCTTGTACAGGCCCTTGGGATCGCGCTGCTCGGCGACCTCGATGGGGACCTCGACGTAGACCTCGACGAAGGGGATGGGCTCGTCGGCCGACCCGGCCGTCTTGGCGGCGTGCAGGGCGCGCGCGAGGTCCCGGTCGGCCTTGAACGGCGAGATGAAGGATGTCAGGGCGATCGTTGACGAGTCGGCGAAAAGCTTTGCGACCTGTTTTCATTCGAAGAGAGAGAGAGGGATCGCGTTAGTGAAATTGTTCTCTTTTTTTTTTTCCCCCCTTTTCCCCTTTCCTTTCCTGTTTTTGTGTTTGTTCGTTCTTTCTCGTGGCACAGCACAGCATAGCTTCATACTAGAGTCGTAGAACACGGGCTTGGAGAGACCACACCTCACCCACAGCCTCCCTTTGTCGCGGATAAGATAGAAAACAACTATATATATATAAAGAGAGAGAGAGAGAGAGAACGAATATGAGAGAAGGGGGTAAAAAAATAAAAAGGTCTCTTGAGTAATAATCATAAGACATACCTCGCCGATGCGCCGGATGTTCTCGGTGCGGTCCTTGTCGGAAAAGCCGAGGTCCTTGTTGAGGCCGAAGCGCACGTTGTCGCCGTCGAGGCGGTAAGCCGCTAGCCCGAGGTGCAGTAAGTGCTGCTCGAGCGCCGTCGCCACCGTCGACTTGCCCGACGCCGACAGGCCCGTGAACCACAGCGTGAAGCCCTGCTGCTTGCGCAGCCCGTTGCGCTCGGCGCGCGAGAGGGACGGGTGCCAGGTGATGTTGCTGTTTTGTTTTTGCTCGTTAGTTATATCTTCTAGCCCTAGGCTGTCGCTGTCTTCTTGCGTTTTCTGCTTCACTTTTCACGATGTCTTGTGTTGGTGTAGTGATACTCGCATTGCAACGAAATGGGATATCGGGTATGTATGTTCGTGCAGATGCTTGGGTGACGAATTAGATCGATCGACCTTGCGAATCATAACGATATCCCCATGAAAAAACAATTAGACTCGGTCATATTGCCGAGTTGATCCTGGATGTGTTGCAATTCCCTCCCCCAGCCTGAGATATGGTGATGATGCTATGCGACAACATCCCATCGAAGAGCATCTGATAGCGGGGGAGGGGCAGATACGGATAATCTAAAAGACCATGCAAACCCAAAAACACAGAACCGGGGAAGAATACTTACGTTGCCATATTTATCTAATAAAAACCAGCAATAGATAACGAGACAGAAAACTCCAATCGCAATTCTTTAGAAAAAGAAACAAAGAAAATGGTATGCCAGTCTGTCTATCTATGGTATCTGTCTGATAGAGAGAGTGAATTGCAACATACTTTCTCTCTACCAGGGTTGGTCGTTTCGTGTTAATATTCTGGACCAGAACTGGCTAAGATTGGCAAAAGTGGAACTAGGAACGCGCAATCCCCCAGTTTTGATTCGACAGCCGGTGGACCCTGGATTCTGTCACCAGGTCGAAGTCGGTCCCTACCTCAAAGAGAACTCCGTTGTAGTCTCTCTCGGTGTTGTGTAAGAGGAAAACCGCCTGCCTGCCAGGTAGAAACACTGCCACTATAGGCCATTATTATGTTGTGCATTGCCAGCTGCTTTCATTCTAGTAATACATAGATTATGCTGTTATCTAAAGTGGGCAGGTCTGTTTTCGATTTGGGTGTACGCATAGGTTAAAATCTGTCATTAAAATATTTGTTTCGAGACACTTAACTCCAGAACAGTCAATCTGTTACTCGGATCTGTCCGTGCTATGACACCACTTACGTCCATCATTTGAATTCTATAGCGTGATCACATCTCAGTGTACATTATTCCCGGCGCTTTCCAAGTAAGGGTGAAAATGCGTTTTCCAAACTCCAAGCTCCATATGATTCCCAAAAGGCCTATATATCCGACCTCTTGGGGAAAGCAACTCTAGTAACGATAAAACCCCTGTCGACGGCGCTCAACGTATCTCTATCTCTACCCTGGGGTCTATTTTGAATTCGTTTAGTGAATCCATCATATTACGATCTTCGGTCCTCTAGGTATGTTCATGATGGATAAACACGCGCCATCATCTATAAAAGAATTAGCAAAATACTCCCAGTTATTGTCGCGCATGTGACAGGGCAGAAATATTACGAACCGCAGCTTCTTTAGGCGATATGAATAAGGCTGAAGCCTCGGCGAGGACAACGGGCGTCTCGCCCTCGCCAACAAGGGTCTCGATACGCCCTTCAACCCACGCCTTGCGTCCCTCCACATTGGTGGTTTTCGCGTGTAAGACCACGTAGCTACCCGCCTTGGCCGGCGCTCGGTAGTTGATGTTGAGGTTGGCCGTCACGCCGATCTTATGCGGAAGCGCGGGGAAGCAAGACCGCGCGAGTCCCTCGTCGAGCATCGTCGCCAGCAGACCGCCGTGAATAATGCCCGGGTGGCCGCAGAGCTCGCTGCCGAGATAGGACATAGCGACAATTGACTTGCCGCCGGCTTCCTCGAAGATAAGCGGAGGAACCACGATGCGTCCCGGGCCGGACAATAGCCCGCTAGTTAAGTGGTAAGTCCGGAACGTGGGAGGAATCTTCATGTGCGGTCGTGACTCGGAGAACCCCTCCTTTGCCCGTAGCTCTTGGGCCAATGGGTGGTTCTTTATGAAGTCGTCGACTACGCGCTCCTCCTCGGTCTGTGGCTTGTACAACTCCAACGTCTCTTCATCTGTCGGTGGGTGGAACATGGCGGTCAAGTAGGGCACCTCGGGAATAACAAAGATTGCGACGCCCAACGGGAAGAATATGATGCCGAGGGCGAAGACGTTGGCAGCACGACGGAGAAAAGACGGTCTGCTGGCAGAGATGTCTGGAAATAATAGAATATTAGGATATTAGAATATCAGAATATTAGAATGACTTGTAGGAGGACGAAGAAGGCTCGCCAGGCAGCAGCTTACCTGGAGCAGCGAACGAGCTAGCAAAGCGGTGGGAGCGGTGGAAGAAGGGCCGAGATGCCTCGGCGCGGGAGGTGAGATGGGCAGGCCGAAAAGTGAGGGCGCGGCCTCGCAGCGCTCGTACTGTGAAGGACATGGCGACTACTTGGTACCTAGGTAGGTAGCCGACCGAGTCTACCGTCCGCTACGCTACCTACCCACACCAACAGGCCCCGGCGTGCTGAGCAGCGGAAAGGCGTTGTTCAGGGGGCTGATGCAAAAGGCCGTCGCTAACGCGTTGACCAAATACATGTAAGACTATTTTGCGGCGACATTTGCTGGTGTTTGTTCAAGTAAGAGCCGAGGCAAGTGGGACTGAACCACTGTTTCGGTCCTGTTGAAAAATGTAGGTTACGTAAGCCCCAATTGACACCAGTGAACAATTGCATTTAAACGCATTCATTATATCATGTCCACAGCTCTCGTTAAATGTTAAATTTGCAGGCCGAGGTACTTCGTAGAAGATAACAATGTACAGAAATTAACATCCCATCGTTCCCCTGCCTAGCGTCGCTATCATAGCAATAGCGTACAGCGTGTTTAGTAACGAGCTTCTGCCGCCCAGACCTTACTACAAACCCATCCGCTGCCATTTGTATTTGTCCGCAAGTTTCGGACAACTACCTACGTACCGTACTCTCCCAATCTCGTCAACAAGCCGGCGTTGAGAATTTCTACCGCAGTTCGCCCCGCCAGGCGCCTTCTGTTACTGTTGGTTGACTTTATACATGTATGCTATTAGGAACAGCAAATAGTAAGCACGAGTACCTCTTAGATAGGTTTTACCACAACCTTGATAAGGGCCGTCTGCCCACCCCATAGTAGGAAAAGACGTCTTAAATAGAGCCATCAAAGGGTGGGAGCCAGTGGTAAGGTTTTAGCAGACGCGGGCTTCTTAAAAGCATTTTGCTTCCGCAATTCACTACTTCCCACCACTTTTCTCAAAATTCTTTCCTTTCCTACTGCCACAATTACTGCCTTGGAAGCTCCTATCTCAAATGCCGAATAGACACGATGATAACGCCTTTCCCTGGGCCTCGTTGCCCGCTGAGATCGCTCTTTTGATCCTCGAGGAAATCTCACGCCAAAAACATCGCGGCTGGGCTCTATGTGCAACTGTCTGCAAAGCATGGCAGGTCATTATTGAACGAGAAAATTTCTATCAATTAACATTGCAGGCATCCTGTCTAGACGAATTTGAATACTTCGTTATCCGACAAAGGCCTCTTGTCCACCACATCTGTCTCAATATCAAGCTTCGCCGATACGCCTGTCCCACTTGTCAGCGAGATGCCATGCCCAAGCACAGCTCTAATTTTGGGCAGGCTGTTACACGGCTCTTCTCTATCCTGAATACCTGGCAGCCTACAGGTCGTCTGATACTCGAGCTAAACGCATCTTCGCCGAGTGACTCAGAACATTGGTTCAAAAACTACTGTTTTGGACCTGGACATGAAGATCCTGGAGATTGGAGTCAGCAGGAGAAAGCTATTAAATGGCATGACCCAAAGCACGGCTGGGTTAATGGCCAGCAGGTTAAGGCTCCCGATGCGCCCACTATATTGCGGCTCTTCTCTCCGCTCTGCTTGACCCCCCCTAAAAATCTCCTTGAGGTTTATGCCGTTACAGGCTTTGTGATACGTCGACAACTTCGACATGAGATATTTCCGGATGTACTAAAGGCCTTGTGGGAGAAACTCCCTCGGCTAGAAAGTATAGCCTACGAGCTATGGCGTGTCCGCCGATACCACTACCAGACTACATGTACATATGGTACGTTTAATATTATATTAAAACACCTTTTTGATTTCCTTCTAATCTCTTAATAGAATTAGCCTCTTTAATCCGGGACGCTTTTCCAAAACACGTGAAAAGGATATCTATCTTTAAGGACTTTAACAACCAACTTATACTAGCACTAAACCACGCTATATCACATTCAGGCCCATCTATGGACGCTAGCTCAGCTGCAGATCTCCGGCTAGCTAAGGCTTTTGCTAAGCGAAGTCACAATCTTGAGCGTCTCTCTATTTCATATATGATCGATGCCCAGCAGTTTTTTACCTCGTGCCAGCAGCTACCGTATGCCTGGAATCTCTTACAGTCGTTGACACTCACATCATCCACACTAGCTCAGACAACTCCTCGTCAAGATGTTTATACACTATTACAAAATGCCAGTTTGGCTGCGCTAAATATGCCGCAGCTCAAAAGTATGGTGCTTTGGAACAGTGAACAGGGACAAGCATGTGCGGTAATCTACCTGAGACATACTGCAAGTGGGACGGCTACACTTACATGGCGTGGTACATGGGATCTTGATCTTAGTTATGATGTTGTTGAGTCCTGGAAGAAGGTTGCCTCTGGTTCCTGCTACCTACGGGTTGAGAACGAAGCACTACAGGACGTTGATATTAGGTGTCATGGCGATGCAGTTTATCATCTACGCTTGCCAGATGGAGTTATTGATCAAGCATCACTGTGGCAAATACGCCAGGAGGGCATGATGCAAAGAATGGCCTAATCAGTGCATTTGCACAGATTTGTACCTACCTTGCTGGCTAGTCTTAGCTTCGCTGACAAGCCTGCGGACAGGTTGCGCTACTGACCCAGGACACCACGAGAAGGTGCCAGCCAATCGTCCTGGAAAAAAAGAAGAAAGGAGAGGGAGCAAAAGAAGAATAAAGGAAAGGGAGCAAAAGAAGAAGAAAGGTAGTGGAGCAAAAGAGTAGAGGGAGAAGTTAAGCCGAATGATCAAAGATAAGAAGTGAAAATTAAATTACTTACAATTATAGTCGGCGAATGGCCGAGTCCCTGACCTTCTTGGCCCTGAAGCGCACGGTAGAACCATTGGCTCGGGAGAACAAATTTGTGACGTCTACGTCCCGCACGAAACTGTCATCACTAATAGAGGTCACTATATGGAGTTCCACTTCACCGTGAACCATGTCTTTAAGTCCATGGAAACAAATTGATTAACTAACTACCTACTTATCTGGGTAGCTAATCATAAATCATCGAATTAACCTACAGTATCCCTTTTTTTTTTTGCACTTCGCTGTCTCGTAGTAATATCCCCCAACTGACCCCCGGGCTAAATGCTGTGTGAGCGGCCCACCTCACTTTCAGTCAAACCTGCTTGCAACTAATAAGAACTCTGTGACACGTATTGCGTCAGCTCAGTGAACTGCAAAGTCTATATATAATTGTCCCAGCTACTCAATCCATCCATCCACAAGACAAGGATGAGCTCTTCATATTGTATACGCCTATTATCTACCCGAACTTGAATCTTTCCTAAGCACATCACCCACTATAATTGTATTCCTGTTATTGTGACCAAGAGATCAATCCAATCAATCATCATGGTAAGTGCACATCGAGATACATACACATCAAAAACTTCAATCCAACCGAAATGCACATAATCACGACAATTGACTAATATGTCTACCTACCTACTGTAAATAGGCCACAGCCGACACCGTAGACCTAGGCCCACCACACGCGCCCAAGGAGGAATCCATCAAGGCCTTCGCAGAGGTAGAGGCGGATCTAAAGAGAGAGCTTCTCCACCTGAGGCACACCTACCAGAGTAAGTACATAGCTCCCCTCCCCTCCCCTCCTTTTGAAAGAAAGAAAGAAAGAAAGCCAGTCCCTCTAACCCGCACGCTTAGAGCACGAACCGGAGTACTTCGCGGCAGTGCAGCACCTCTCGGACAGCGACCTGACGTCCTTCAGCTTCAGCGGCGGGGGCGGCGGGGACCTCGAGGCCGTGCGCGTCGCGCAGTCGGCGTACGGGATCCACCTGTTGGGCAAGATCCGGCTGCCGGCCATGCCCGCCGACGACGGCGGGCCCGCGTATCTGCACGTGCGGGTCTTCGTGTCCGAGGACCCTGCCAAGCTGCATTGCATCCACACCGAGGAGAGTGAAGAGCCCGACGGCGGAAGACGGTACCGTGCCGTGTTCACCAGGGACGATGCCCTTGAGTGGTTTGATACCTAAGGTTAAGCGAGACGCTTGGGGGAGCTGAGGATATGAAGGTAAAGGTCGTGTTGGTTAAAAATTACGGGAATGGAGACAGACAGGCTGGTACAGATCTACGTTATAGGTGAGGAACCGGGAAGAATTTAGTACCTGACCGGGTATCTCGTTGGATTTAATTTAAACGCATTCCTCATGAAACTCAATGAAGCTCGTGCTATGTATATCCGGCGATCACCTATCTTATACATAGGTCCTACATGCCGTCTGCGTCTTGAGCAATCATTTCGGCATAATCTTCGGCAGAAGCGAAGAGAGGCAATGCCTTCAGCGCCTTCTTTTTCTTCTTACGTTCTGACTCTGGCTTCTCGTCCTTCTTTCCATCCTTAGTAACCGGCTCTTCGGCTTCTTCATTCTCTTCGTCTTCGTCATCATGGATATCCTCATCGCTGATTTCCATCTCTGAATCATCCAAGTTGAAACCATCCTCATCGTCGTCTTCGTCCATGGCCTTTCTGAACTCCTTCTCTGAATCGTCGAGACTCATCATATCATCAAAGTCAGCCCCATCGTCTGAGTCCTCCCGGATTTCAGGGCGTGAGTTGACTAGGGCATCCCAAATCTCATCTTCATTGTCCTCTTCATCCTCGTCCACAGCATCCTTCTTCGCCTTCTTCTTTTGCTCGCGTTCGGCCTGACCTGGCTTGCCCATTTGTGTGAAGTATTCGTGGAAGAAAGCATCCTCTACAGCTATGTCTCCGCTCTTCTTGTTCCAGAACGATGCTGAATTCACCGAATCTATACCCTTCATGGAAGACTTGCTTGACAAGAGAACTTGACTTTGGCCGCTGGCCGCTATCGGTTGCATGATAGAAGTGCCCTTGGCTTGGTCGGTAGCCTTAGCATTCTTGTACACGAACTTGTCCAAAAATGCAATAAGGGTGTGGTTTGCTAGCTCAGGTTTTTGGTTGGCTTTTTCACCGTTAAGAAGGTTCTTTGCGTAAACATCAACGGACGGATGATAATGCTTCAGGAATGGTAACAACTCCCATAGACAGCTAAGATGTGCATTGCTGTATTCAGGGTCCCGTTTCCGTCCGTCATAGATATTGCCGGGCCGGGTTTCCTGAATTCCGTCACTGACATTATTGACCGAGGCGTCTGAGGCCGCAGAGAGTGCCGCCTCTTCAACATCATTTTCCTCCGGTACACTGAGCAGTGTCTTGATATCGGGGAAAGCTATAGATAGTTCGATGGCAAGGTACATAATACCACAAACGAAGGAAGGTTGATGTAGATTCAGAATTTGCAACATTCGTTTGACAAAAGCTTTAACGCGACGAACATCGACGTCTGCTTTAAGACTCCGGTACAAAAGATTAAGGTATAACGCTTGTTTTGACGAGGTGAAGAGACGCGGGTCCAGAAGCGATTCGTACAGAGTTCGGTAATACCTTTCTGTAGCCAGTTGCCTATTTGCAGATAACTGTTGTATTAACATGAGAGCTTGTATACTGGTGTTGAAGTTTGAAGAATGAGTGATGCGGAATAGAGTATCAAGATGCGATTCGAGCCTAAAACGTATTAGCAAGATGAATGTGTTATTCAATCATAGTACATACGTGGACTGATCTGCTTGGGAGAAGGGGACGGCTCGATTCACTCCGGTAAGGATTGCTGAGACCAACTTTTCGGCCGCTTCTGTCTCACCTGCACCAGTCTTGGTCTTCTCATCGGCGTCCTTTGATGGATTTGGCCTCCTTTTATTGTTTCCCTTCTTCTCCGGCTTGGAGCCGTCGAGTGCAGTATCAAGGTGCCCGAGCTCTCCGCTTTTCAGCAAGGACAAAAACATTCCAAAGTAGATTCGTAGCAAGGAATCTGCTAATTCGGGTTCTTTGGTACTTAGTATAGTTTGATTTAAAGTATTGATAGCATAATACTTGGCGCGGTTGTTTTGGCCGGGCCGAAAGATGACATCTTGTTCGATGGAACGCACGACTACTTGTTTCATGCGGGGATGAGTAGTTAATAATTGAAGCAATAGATATGATGATCTTGACGCAATCTTTCGGTCTCTGTCACCAAGCTTATTCACTAGCAAGCGAAGAAGATTGGCTTCTTGTTCGGGTTTGTCTCGAAGCAGAGCAAAGACTTGGTCAACAGCTTTTGTCCTAGCATACTCCACTTCATCGTCACACCATACTTCGAGGCTCTGTATCATCTTGAAGTAGGCATCTTTCAGCCAGTCTTCGAAATACCACGATACTAAGTGTGCTTTCGTAATCTTCCCGGGTAATGCTTGCCCTACAGACCACGATTTGGTGTTATGTTTTTGTAGGGTTCCAATGAGACCAAGCTGAGACGCAAAAGTGCGTAGACGTCGGTTCGGCGGTAGAATCATGCCCGGGCCGAGAAGGTCTACTAAAGCAGCAAGAGCGGCTAGCGCTGGGCCACGGCTTCGCTTTGCTCCCAAGCCCATCAAGTTCTCAAAAGCTTTGATGTTGTGGGCTGGAGACTCCTGAATGGCGAGTGTCAACGCAGACACCTTATCTGACATAGTACCGGACGACATAATGGTGGACATGAACTTGCGAGAAGAGGAGGCCGCAAATGAGGTGCCATATGCAGCGGTATCTTCATCTAAAATAGTCTTTGCATAATCCTTCAGGGCTGTTATGGTTGCTGTGAAAGGCGCTACGTCGTCTGATGTCGGGGAGGGGAGGGTTTTGAGTTCAACAGCATACCAATCGGGACGAGGCTCAAACATCTTCGTCCACGTTAGTTCCGCCGTAAGGTATGGAGATGTCGGGCGTCAGAGAGGCTTACTGACCGTTTTCCCCTTGGGGAGTTGTGTGGCCGGGCTTTCCTTAATTTCATTGTCTTCTTCTTCTTCTACCTCATCCTCGTCGTTACCGTCGTTACCATTGCCGGATATACTCTCATTATCCTGATCAGCCCCTGCGTCGGACTCTTCGCTGGCAGCATCTTGTTCTACCTGATCAAATCCGAGACTAGCGGCGAAGCTTGCAAGCTCGTCGCGCAATAGCTTGTCTACGTCTTTGCTCCCTGTTTGGTTGTCCACGGCCTCGTCTTCCGAATCAATATCCCCGACTAGTTTATAGTCATCTTCGTCGCCCCCCAGGGCCTTTATTTCGTTGAGCAGGAAGTCTGCATCAGTTCGCTGGGAGCCCTTCTGGTTCTTGTACGGGGGCTTGGAGAGAGGGTCTCTTGATTGGGCATCCAGTTTCGCATGAGGCTTTGAATTCGGTTTCCCCTTCAGTTGGCCGTTCGCCTTGCCTTTTGGTGGGTGCTCGGACTTGCGTTGTTGGTTCCTTTTCTTTGCGGGTGGCGGCGCGAGGTCTGTGGACAGGTCCAGTTTCCTCTTACCTTTGGCACTCTTGGGGTCGGACTTCCTAGCTTCAGCAAGCTTCTTATCGAGCTTAGCTGTCAATTTAGACAAGGCGGCTGCATCAAAGGTCGCCATTTTGGTAGCTTTGTTGACACTTTTGAGTGTGCACAAGTTTTACCAGGAGATCAACTGCGGGTTGAACATAGCGTACCAAAAAAATTACAGGCCCCAGGAAAAAAAGTTTAGCGGGGCGAGGCTGCAAGGACCCGGGACTTAAATCGAATTACCAATCAGACGAGGCCGTAGCAGTGCTTAGGTACCTTACCTAGTGAGACCCATCTGCGCTGCAAGGCTGCTGGACTCCAATTCAATAGGTACCTATAGGCTACGCTGAGATACCTATCTGGATGATAAGTTAAGTCTCTTCCTCACTGCGAATTGGTCTAGTCGTGTATACCAAAATTATTCATTTCGCATGACTGGTCTCTTCATGATTTCTAGGATACTCAGTTCAGATTAAAACATAATTCGAGTACGCACTTGCTAGGTTCCATACTTGGCTAAACCGGATGAAAATTCAGTCGCTGGCCTATTAGCAACGATCGATAATGCTGTAGTCGACATGATATTCTCACTGCGAAGCACGCCAAAGTGCTGCCTTTATTTACACGGGCAGACAAGACTATTCCAACGTCGATATTCAAACAGTGTATCTTCAATAAGAACCGATGCAGTGTGTCAAATGGCCCCTTTAACCACTTGCTCATTCTTACCCTTTCAGTAGTCAACATCACACTCGCCAAACCACTTCTCCCGCCTTTCTAGCTTCTGGATAGCTACCGGTGGTATTGTCCAGACTGAAAGCGAGGGTAAAAGGCCTTTTTTTTATTTTATTTTATTTTTGAGCAGCGTGATCCTTAAGTATGCTAATACTCAATATTAGATGGCCACGCCAAGCTCATTCGGGCAGGCTTCCTGCGACAGGTTGGTTCTCCCTTAGCTGCCGTCGATAGATGCCATGGGAATTGCTGAGTTTCAACGGAGTCACACGCAGGAATCTTTCATACGCTGCCATTGGGCGAAAGGGTACAGAAGAAGCTAGAGGGTTTAATCGACAAGTACATGTTACAGCTAGGTAGGTCTTCAGAAACCCGATGAGTCCCTGATTACCACTCTTCTTATACTTGAGTTTACCTAGGTGCCTCTAAGGTATCTCTTTCGTCTATCTCATCACAGGCACTGTGGCAGCAGACCAATCGGTTGGAAGGTTATGGTCAAGAGGCAAGTACCTACGAGGTGAATGTGTCGCAGGGTGTGCCAAATGATTAACCATGACTATAGTTATTTCGCTTTGCCGATCGAAAGGACGTTCCATATATTCTAGCGCCGACCCATGAAGAAGAGATTACAACCTTAGTGGCAAAGACGGTCAAGTCTTACAAGAGCCTACCTTTAAGGCTTTATCAGATTGGTGAGTCCCAGCACGCTGCGGAACATAAAACATAGCCTAACTCATCAGGCCGCAAGTACCGTGATGAGATCCGTCCACGCCACGGAGTGCTACGGTCAAGAGAGTTTGTCATGAAGGACCTGTACACCTTCGATCACTCGCTTAAGTCCGCCCTGAAGACCTATGAGGAAGCGCGCGCTGCTTATAACCGACTATTTGATGAGTTGAAACTACCATATCTTGTTGCGGAAGCCAGTTCCGGCGACATCGGCGGGGATCTCAGCCATGAATATCACTTACCTTCGCCAATAGGGGAGGACAATGTGATAAGTTGTACAGACTGTAATTATGTTGCAAATGAAGAATTGGCTACCGCACGACCTATTCCTCTTGAAGACCAGTCTTCCACCGAGGGCGACACTGCTAAGAGCAGCAGTACCCCGGCTCAAGTTTGGCGAGGTATCTCTAAAGACAGAAAAACTCTCGTCAACGTCTGGTATCCGGCCTCGTTTGCAGACGCCGACATCAACACGCATGCCATCAAGTCTATTCTTCCTAGCTTGGACTCAAGTCTCAAGGATGCTTTGCCGCTATGGCAGTCAACACTCAGCTCCGCAAATCCTTCAACAAGTGACGAGCGGCCACAATTATTAAACATAGTAGACTACAGGCTAGGCCAACGCTTTGCAGATAGTCTCAAAGACCAACCTAGCCAATTTCCTATAATCCCTAACCAAAGCCCTGTGGAATCACCTCGTCTTGATGAGCAATACATAACGTCGTCAGCGAACGGTGAACCCGTTAATACGATCTATATTCACGACGGCGATCACTGTCCCCGGTGTACATCCGGGAAGCTCACGGTCCAAAAGGCTATAGAGCTTGGACATACCTTCCACCTGGGCACGAAGTATTCCGATGCCCTTAATGCTCGGGTCCAAGTGCCTTCTGCTATGGTCGGAGCTGGTTCCAAGAAGTCAGACAGTATGACGAGTGTGTCAATGCAGATGGGCTGCCATGGGATAGGCGTCTCTAGAATCATTGGGGCTGTCGCAAACCACCTCGCTGACGATCGAGGGCTGAATTGGCCACGTGCCATTGCGCCTTTCGAGGTAGTTGTCATCCCCGGGAAAAACATGGAGACGGATGCTATGACTGTTACGTGGTTCTTGTCTGAACCCTCAGACACCTCTCCCCCAATCGACCTTGCCCTTGATGACCGCACTGAGTCGTCTTTTCCTTGGAAACTGAAAGACGCAGATCTGGTGGGATACCCCGTGATAGTTATTCTTGGACGCAAGTGGACATCGGATGGCCTATGTGAAGTTCAGTGCCGACGGCTTGAATCTGTCGAATTCGTCCCACTGGACCAGCTAAAAGAGCACGTTAACAAGCTTCTTGCCCAGCTATAAAGCATGCGCCGCTTAGAGACGAGGAACCAATTTCAGCTACGCAATCTTTCTGTACTATTTCTCGTTCTATGCCACTGTATGTCCTGCACACATCAAGCCTTAGAATCTTAAGTCGGGAATTATGTATCTATTATTATATTAAAGGCACCATCATTGTGCCTCCATCTCTACATCAACTCTTCTGTCTCTTGAGTGTTCTGTCCCATGGAAACTTTATGTATGTATCAATCATAACTATACATGCCGTCTACGCGCCCACTTAGTCAAATACTCTCGCCCCTCAATCCTATACGTGTCTTCCTCCACGTACGTCCCGCCCTGCCCCTCCGTCTGCAGCACCAAGTTGAGCCCCTTCTCGCCCTCATCGTACCGCGGCCACCGCGGCAGGCCCTGCCCATTCGGGTCCCCCGTGTTCGCGAACCGGATCCACTGCTCGCTCATCTGCCTGCTGAGCGCCCGATATCCAGGCCACGGGCCGACGGTCCCCGGGTTCGCGAAGACGAAGCCGACCTCGCTGAAGTGCGCCACGCCCTTGTACGCAGGCGCCAACATCACCGTCGCCGTATCGTTGCCGTTGCCGTTGCCGCTGCCCCCGCCCGCGGCCGTGCCGTTGTAGGCCGTGTCGGCGTACCCGGCCACCGGCCGCGTGTTGAAGCGGTAGATGAAGGTCGGCGCGCGCCGCGCGTACTGCCGCGCGTCCTCGAGCCGCGGCGCGTGGTAGAAGACGTCGCCGACGATGGCCGCCACGCGCTTGTACTGGTAGCCCTTGTCCGCGAAGCGCTCGGCGCCCGTGTCCAGCGGGATCCCCTGGGCCGGGTCGTCTGGATACAGCTGCATGATGCGCGACACCGTCGACGCCGGGAACCCGAAGCCCGTGTCGTGCAGCAGGTACGCGCGCAGGTCCGCGTCCGTGTTGATCACGCCCACCGGCGCGTTGTCCGTGCCTTCGTCCGAGTTCGTCCCGTATAGGTGCGGCACGTGCGCGAAGCGCCCTTGGAGCAGGAGCTCGGTTGGATAGGCTGGGATCACGTCGCCGTCTGTTCACTCTGGGTTAAATACTCTGAACTCGGACGCTCCTTGGGCTCACACTCTCCTATTACGACACACCCACCCACATATTTTCGCCCTTTGAAGTATGTAACAAGAAGAAACAGACAAGGAGAAAGGCTCTTTGACCTAGAGATTTCGGTATGTGTTTGTCAACTTACCAACGGTAGGATACCAGCCTGGGCCAGGCACAGTCGAGGAGTTCAGAAACGGAAAAATCGTCTCGTAGTCGAGGGTTCTGAGACACTTCAGCGTGTCGATAGCCTGCGTGCAGTTCGCCTGGTCGACGATCTTATCATAGATGGGCTGGTACCAGTCCGACCCGTTATACCAGGCCGACGCGGCACTGCCGCTCTCTTGGATGGATCGGTGGAACAGCCCGTCTGTGCGTCCGCCGTAGCTCATCAGGAGTTGACCCTAGATAAGGTTTATGTAGATCAGTATATAATGCACTTTCTGGAATATCCCGATATATCAAGGATGTGAGGATTTCTCTCTCTCTCTCTCTCTCTCTATTCTATTTTTTTTTTTTTGGACATTTCCCCTGGAGAGAGATACGTACTATAGCAAATGAGCCCGCCGATTCACCCCAGATGGTGACAGAAGAGGCATCTCCGCCAAAGGCGCCGATGTTCTCCTGAACCCAAGCGAGCGCCTTACGCATGTCCCGGAGGGCAAGATTCGTGTTTCCAGATCCCTATAGAAAGACTAGTTAGTCAGTCCGTCCGCAATAAATATCCCATATCTCCATATTCTATACTCCATTCATCACCTCGAGAGGCATAAGCTCGTCATACCTGGATCTCCCTGGAGTACATGTTCCCCCACCCACCCTTCCGATAATTGATACTCGCCGCCAGAACCGGCAGGCCAACCTCGACGGACCGCTGGACAAAATACGTAAGATTATAGTTCGGCAGCCCGCTCGTACCAACCTGGTAGCTCCCGCCATGAATCCACACCAAGACAGGTAATTTCGTCTTCGCCGTCTCACCCCCACCCGTCCCATTTCCCCGACCACCCCCATAACCCCCCGTAGGCCGCACGATGTTGATGCTAAGACAGTCCTCGCCCATGCCATAGTATCCGTCGGCCGCGACCTGCTGATCGGGGCACGCGGGCCCGTAGACCTTGGCCATCCGCACGCCCTCCCACGTCTCGTCCAGCGACTGCGGGACCCGGAACCGGTTCGGTCCCCCGGTGTCCTGCGCATACGGGATCCCGAGGAACACGTCCTGCCCGAACGACGGTAGATGCAGGCCCTCGTAGCTCCCGTTCAGCACGCGGACTACGGGCTGTGCAGTAGCGGTGGCGGCGGCGGTGGTGGCCGCTAAGCCCGCCGCTGCCAGTAAGATATTAATGATTGATCGCCCAGTCATGGCTAGCTTGTTCATTGGATATCGCACCTCGTCATGCGAACATCAGACCTACGAAAGAGACTAATGAGATTAAGCGATCTAACAGCGCCACTGGAGCTAAGGTGCGGGGGAACATATTTTGTTGTAATACCGGTATACCGGTAGACCATCCATGGTAGGTATGTCATCACGAGGCGTACTGTGGTGTTCTTAGCGGAGCCAAGCAATGCATGTCAACTGTAGGTCGGTCTCCGGTCGAGTTGGAGTGTGCGGGGATGGAGCCGGCGATCGCATCTACCTATAGGTATATCACGGCGTTGAACCTAATCCTCTGGACTAGGTTGGCGGCTCTTGCTGACAGGAGGTCTAGTATGATCCGTTGAGAGGTGTAGGTATATGAATTGTTTATTACGATTCACCAGGTATATAAGATCTAGTTATTTTCTAGATACTGCGTAGAGAAGACTTGGCGTAGCAGATTGGAGCAATGCAACCAGGAAATGTTGCGAGGTCAAAGCTAGAGTAAGTAGTCCCAACTAAATAGTAATCTCATAAAGTATCATTGTCAACCATGCAGCGTGTAGGCTATACAAGTATCACCAGCGGCAAACTGCGCACTAGTTATAATTTTGGCAGCAACCTGGCCATCGAGACGAATTCCAGCGCATCCCTCCTCATATTCTGTACAGTGTGCCGTAAAACTGGTGATATTTGACTAAATTCCAACTTTCCCCAACACCACTAATGCATATATGACCGTGAACCACCCAAGTCCATCCTATATCTACAGTTTGAGCGAAATCTGAAATAGCAAACGACGGATAACTCAAGATGCCTTGTCCTTAGCATTACCGGTGAATCTTTCCTTCATAGAAATCTTCTTGCCGCCCATAGACTTGAACTTGTCGATTAGTGTCTTCCTCAAGTCGAGTTTAGAAATTTCGTCATTACCACCGACACTCTTCCCTTGGATCATGATGTTGGGGACTGTCTTCCTGCCAGTCTTTTCAGCCAGAAGGGTCTGTATTTTAGACCCAAGCGGGTGTTCGTTAAGCTCCACGACGTAGGGCGTAGGCTCTATAATGTATTTCTCGAGCAGGATACCCTTTGTTTTCTTCGAATAAGGGCAGTACGTCTTGGAGAAAATAACAACTAGGTGATAGTCAGATGAAGGAGGTTACGCGTGTGCACTGCACTGGTGGTGTACATACCTGGCGATTTTTCCAGAATCTCGTAGAGAGCAACTTCTGCCTCGGAATTTTCATCGCCCTCCTCATCTTTCTCATCCT
Source organism: Xylaria sp. FL1777 (assembly GCA_022578965.1). Classification (NCBI taxonomy): domain Eukaryota; kingdom Fungi; phylum Ascomycota; class Sordariomycetes; order Xylariales; family Xylariaceae; genus Xylaria; species Xylaria sp. FL1777. Next base: position 46,557 of record MU400695.1, on the reverse strand, counting down.
CGGTGTCATGCTTAGAGATTCTATACTTGCCCTTCTTCTGGCCGCCAGCGGAACTGCCCACGCCCACAACGTCGCTTGGGGCATCAGGCTTGAGGGGAGATTTTGCATTTGCCTGCTCCTTAGCTTGTTGTTCGGCAGCGCGTAGTCGATCGGCCATCTCTTGGGCCAACTTCTCATCGTCTTCATCAACACTGCCATCCCCGTCGTGATCTTTGAGGCTCTCGTCACTAGACAGTCCCTTCCCGCTCATAACAACGTGTCCTCCTCCTCCTCTTCCTCCTCCATGCCGCTGGTCTAACCCGTTCACTGTCTTGCCAAAGAAGCTATTTATTGTCCGGGGATCGCGAGGCGCCGACTGTCGCATCTTAGATGTGAAGAACAATATGGTGACAACGATGGCAAGAACCGTCACCATAAGGAAGCGCACTCGTCTTGGAGAAGGCATCTTATGTAGGACGTTGGGTGAACAGCCCTCTGGCGGCGGTTTCTCTCCTCGCCCGTTAGAAGGCGGATGGAGCTTGTCGGCTCGTAGATTTCGGGAGAAATCGACCTATCGAATCGACCTTCGAAGGGGGGCAACGGGCATTTTCTTGCAGAGACGAATGATGAGGGTCGCGGGATTGCAGCCGTGGTGCTGTGAATGGCGCTGCGCAACGAATCGCTGAATTCCACCGGTCGAGTAGGTCCGAGCCTTGGCTATCACTGGCACAAGTCTCTTTTACGTGTGGTTATGTGCGATGATGTGCGATGATGTGCGATGATATGCGATGTGTGATGCGCAATGTAAGGGCCAACGTGTGCTGTGTGCTGTGTGCTGTGTGCTGTGTGCTGTGTGCAAGGTGGTTGAAACGGGTTTGGTTTAGATGGAGCGGGATCCCCAGCAAATGCGGGTAAACTGAACAGGCATTGACGTTCAGATTAGATTTCGGATGGAAAGTAAGTATTGACCGTGGTCTCATTCGAGAATGGTGAGTACCTCGAGTACTTAAGCAACTTGAGTATCTAGGTATGTAGGTACCTCCTTAAACTCAAGTGGTCTACACGTGCGTCAAGAGACGAAAGAAAGGCGTCAAAGGATGATCTGATGGAGAAGTGACGATGGGCTCGAGATAGCTCGAGACAAGGGCGTTGCCGATACAGGTACAGATTAAGTGCCCATCTAGAGCCACCAACCATCTAGCCAGATCGGCCACCTAGAGTGAGTACCCACCTAATGCCTAATGGGGCACACGTGGCTATTCTAGGCCTGTGGCCAGAAAAGAGCTCTTATCTTAGGTAGGTACTTACTGCCAACTGCAAGGTACAAGGTACGGAGTACGGAATTATCCTTTTTTTCTTCTTCGATGAACTAACCTCTTTGGTTCTTCTATTCTATCGTTCTACTTCTTTCTACTTATTCTAACGTTGGGTTTTCCATTCCATTACTTCGTAATGCAGAAAACCTCCGACGATAAGGCTATACAACTCGAAGTTTCTTCATCTCCATTTCACTTCGATGCAAAAAAAGGGAAACGCCTGCATCTATGTCCCCAGGCTGAGATATGCCGGACAAAAGACCCCAAAGCCCCAACTGATAAGTCACCCTACTTAAGTAGTGTAGAGATAGTACTATTAGGGCCTCCCGATATAGTCATGGCATATTTAAAAATCGTCTAGAAAAGCGGCACAGTGCCATATACATCCTTCAGCTGTTCCCAAGTAACACTCTTACCGTATATAAGCTCGGCAACCATCTTGCCAGCGAAAAGACTTCCTCCTGGTGAAGCCATGTACTGACGGTGGGTGATCTCCGCACTCTTAGAAGCCATGTAGGTGGAAAGGAGCGTAGGGTTCGGGTTCCGTGCCATGTCCATTTCCAGGTTATCCCGGGGTGGCCGCTTTTCCCGATCTCTCTCTATCTCCTTTAAAGACCCTATAACGAGATTCTTCAGCTCGACGATGGGTCGATTCTCCTCGTCTGATAATCCTGGGAAAGTAACAAATTCTGGACAGACTGAGAGCTGCTCGAGAGGGGCGGCCTGGGCACTGCTCCAATCAATAATTCCCGTCAGATTGTACTCGTCGTCAAAAAGCATATTGCCGAAGTGAAGATCGAGATGACACAGGGGAAAGGGGCCTCGGACTCTATCCTCAATGATGAGGTGGGCCAGAGCCGTTTTCAGCACCCAGCATGCTGTCAGCCAGTCTGGGTTATTTGGATGCATGGCGATTATTTCCCGATTTTCACTCTGTCTCTGGTTGTAAAAATATTCGAACGAAGTCTCCAGGGGACCAGGCGAAGAGTGCCAAGCCATGGAGATAACCTCGACAGGCTGATCAACCTTTTCTCCACACCAAAGGCGCCCAATGCGACTGAATGTCAGATTCTGGAGTTCGGCGAAGACATTGGCTAACTGCTTGGCCACTCTGGCATGGTGCTGGTGAGGTATAGTTGTCGCAAGCCCATTCGGAAGGCTGCGGCCCCCTAGGTACTCCATGAAAACGTACGGGTAGCCAAAGGGTTGGTCTGCGGATGTCTCAAAGTCGAAAACCTGAGGGATCGGGACAGTGGTATGCTCTTTTATTATCTTCATTGTCGCAATCTCGCTGAGCATTGAGGTTCTGTCGCCGTTGTCGAGGGTTTGATGCGGGACCCGAGCGATCCAGTATACGTTGTCCGAAAATCCAAGTTCCAGGATCACATTATTAAACCCAGAAGTAAAATGCGTCAAATTAACACTGCACGTAACATGGGGAGGCAAGTCCGGTTGATGCCTCCTCCGCGACTCTATACCGCATGTCTCCAGATATTTGAAGTTTGCCGAAGAGAAAAGGAGGTGAATTCGCTTGTATTTGTCCGAATCTGAACTCAGGTCGGCAAAACCCTGCCAGTGATCGCTCGGCTTTTCCATCTTGCCATAGAAATCAAGCAGTCAGATGCGAGATACAGTGTCTGTTCAATAAAGAAGTAAACTAACGCCTCTTTTAACTTCTTTTCTTTCTTTTTTTTTAAATTAGTCCTGGTTGCCCAGTTGCCTTGTTCCAGGGAAGTCTTCCGATGATGTGCCTAACGGCGGGTGTTGTAGCGCCTACAGTATGTATGCGGGGCAGTGATACAGTCAAACCAACACGGAAAACGGTGGGGCATAGCTTTTACTTTTTATTACTTAACCTGTACAGCCTCTTCAGAGACCACCTCCCGGCCACCACTTGGTACATCAAGCGAAGTTTCGCCATGTTGGTTTGGGATTGCACAGCCGATTGGGGGCCGTGACATACTGCGTATGGGCTAGGAATGATCTCCCATATAATGGTCTTCGTGCAAGGCTGGCTCTTCATGTTACAGGAAAACACAAGTGCAATCTAAAAACACTTTGTTTAACTGTACTCGTTTATTTTTATTAAAAAAAATTAGGGCATTAATTGGAATATTTCTAGTTTCTAAACTAGTAGATTAGTTCTATGCCTGACTTACACTGCTTTGATGAAACCTTATAGTTATACATATTTGGTCTCTCGAGACATTTGCATTACAGCTATTCTACTCCCTATGTACCTGTTAGAATTTTATGTTGTTTATATCTAGATAATGTTACACTATCCACATTTATGTCCTATTGTCAAGGCCAGCTGGATATTCCACTCTGCAAAGGAGGGGCATCTGTAACTATGCCTGACACTTCGGAAGACGCCTAACCAATAATGAACAAACTCATACTTCCGCATTGATGGGGAGGCAGCGCGAGTAGTGATAATGTAGTGTTGGTCTCTGTCATTGAAATCAACAGGATTTACCACCCTGTCAAGGAACGAGCCAGATACGTAGTCTAGTTCCCATCATGAGTATAAGAAAGGCAGATTTCCCATGTCATCTAAGCAAGACGAACAACACTTCACCTCAACACAGCTAGAGCTGATCAGCCAATTATATTCATATTCTCTACCTTTCTGGCATTACCAAGTTCCCTTAGTGCCAATATTTCAAACCAATCAACAATGTGTATCTCCTCGAAAACCACTGACAACGTCCTGTACGGGAAGCCATTGACCTACCCACGATGTAACTACTGTGGTTGGTTGGCGGACGAAAATCTAAGGTGCCGCAACACGCGCTGCCCTTACTAGGATACGCTGAACTGTTCCTGGTGAGCCTGGTCCTACTTTCACCCTTTCCACTTCTCGTGAATGGCCTTTAATTCTGATCGCCGATTAGAGTGTATTCAGAACTTTGCCGGCCACTTTATCATATATCGCTGATGTTGTGAGGAACAAAGAGCAAAGAAGGATATGTTGTCAAGTTGCTATTACTATGCGTTAGCTCATCTGGTAATTCTGCCGTTTCAAGACAGGTCTGTCTTTCCAGGTATGGAGGAAATGCTGGCTGAAATTACGTACGGATCTTTGAGTAGGAAGGGTGGCATGGCGATTACTAGATACATACGATGATCTATTTTTTCCCTTTGTACTTAGATGTGTTGTAAAGGGGGAAAGTACGAGAAAAAGTCTAGAAGTTCTCATAGAGATATGAATTGATCCTCAGTATAGCTTTGACGTACATTGCTTTTACCTTAACGTGGAATTTATCACGGGTACATATATCATTATCTATACCTGATACGAATAGACAAAACACCCAGCTATCCTACTATCGTCTAAGAACCCTAAGGGGTAGATGACCAAGACGTAGATCGAGAAGTGGACTCAGCTTTTCTGACAGTAGAACAGTTGAGAATGGTCATTTGGCGCTATCTGTGAGCTTTGCACAACGATCGCCTATAACTACTCTCTCTCTCTCTCTCTCTCTCTCTCTCTCTGCCTTGTGTAAGCGCGGTTACAGGGGCCATTTTAGGCAGTAAGGGGTGACTACGGATGAGGCTAATTAAATTGGTGAGCATATAGGGATTAATTCCTGGACTACTCCCGATAGCAAGGCAATTGAGGTGAGGAATCCCCAGAGTCGTATGCGGAGCTATTTCCCTTTTCTTTCTCTTCCATCTATTTCAGACCCGCAGAACTGCTCTTCATAGGCGAAGGATAGGATGTATCTAGACTAGTATGAGCATGGTAGGGACAGAAGACTGCTCTCATAGACGGGGTTGCATGATTAATGGGGTTTTATGGTGTTGAGGAGCAGTCAAAGACCGAAAAGAGAGCGGGAGGCCAAGGTACTAGAGCGAGCCAGGAGTTACAAGGTCATCGGGCTTGTCTTAATCCTAGGATTTATAGGGATCGAGAAACTCGGCTCTTGCGATGAAAGACACGGTCGATATCATCTTGGTCTGAGATGATTTCTTATCAAAAGTCGTCTCTTAAAGGCTGTCTGTGCGACTAAGGGCTATTTCTCTAGATAAAAATAGGCACTAAGTAGTACGAGGTAGACGATCCGAACTTCTTTTTGTGAGTCCTGTAATTAGGGTAGATATAGGGTTCACACAATATTTTGTTATGAAGATAGCCATGATGTTATGCTTTAATTATTAGCAAATACTAATGTATCTATAAAGGCTGGTATAAATGTCCTGTAGGTGGATCACGATGGTAGTAATCAGGCTTTGTAACTAGGGAGGTATATAAGGTACCTACGTAAGCATGAACCTCAAGAGTAGGATGCAACTCAGCGACGTTCACCTCTAGATCATCTACTTTGAACTGCTTTACAACTGTCAGTATAGGTAAAAACCTATATGATACAGTAGAGAGAAGAGAATGGAGAATATTAAGCTGGAAGTAATATTCCTCATCTTATAGAATGGCCACGAAGCAAGACCTAAATAAGATGTATCTACCTATTTTATTGGTACCACGCTGTCCCTGTTTAGGAAAGGAAAAATAAAAAGCAAAGGTCCGTCGCTGTCCTAGCATATACATATAGCCCCTCATATCACCATGAATCTACTTTTAGTCATCGTAATCAAAATCATGAACCCACAATTTACCTCCCTTATCATCACCACGCAGGAGTGTTTTGAACGCGCCTGGTATCCTTTCAGCAAACTCATTATGAGTCTCCCCACCGAGAAGTTTCTTGAACTGGCCTAACAATGTCATCTTGAGCCCAGCTAGGTCTGTAATATCCCCAGACTCCCAGTAGCTCGCTTCAGCCCTTCCGCCTGACATTATATAGATAGCTAATTCTAGCAAGCTTGGTTTCCTGGAAAGGCGTGCCCACAAGAACCATGTTCCATGACGCAAAATACACTCCTCCATAACGACCATGCGTTCGAAGTGAGTAGCGGAGGTACAATGAGACATTATCCCATGTCCGAGCATATTGAGTAACAGCATGAGTCCCGTAACGTCTTCAAGCGATAGTGATTGTATGTACTCTATCTGTTTTGGTCTAGCCCTTGGGTTGGTCAAGGGGTTGAACTTGCTCAGCTGAGTGGTTGGGGGTATTAAAGCCTCTGGCAATTCATACACCCCGTCTGGTATGTTGCGATAATAACCCGGCGGGATTGGCCATTCATTTGCTGCGATGTCTGCAATGCGGTCGCATTGATGTAGAGCTCGCTTTATTATGGGCACCAAGCGAATTTGCCCAAGTGGCGTTAAGGAAGGGAGCCAGGGAGGTGAAGGGATGCAGAATTTCTTAGGACGCTCTTTTATCATGCGGTCGATTCTGATATCGCGGCGTTCGAGTTCAAGGAGCATCGCAAATGAATTCTTTGGTATCACATGACGTTCGTCAGAACATGAAGAAAGAATGGCTCCTAGGGGAGGTAGCGTAAACGTGGCCGCGCGTTTCTTGGAGATGGAGCGCTCATGGTACTTTACGAACACATTTATTCCCTGCTTCCAAGTCAGGATTGTGTTCATCGTTGATTGATATCCAGCGGGGCATCAGGGGTGATCTGTGGAAGGAAGTCTTGCTAATACCTTGCTTGTCGCCATGAAACAACTGAGTGTTGTGATATCCATATACCCAGCAATAAGCAACACAATTTCGTTTGGTACCGCCTGGATGACTCGGCCTCGGGACCCCATCTTGACAGTACTTCTGTCTCGTATCCAAGAAATGGTGATAACTTCTAGGTCCGTTGTTTTGCCAGTCGTCTATAAAAAGATTACGTTGGTAAATGTTATCACCTCGAGGACGTTGGGAAATTCTGGGCCTATACTAACCACGGGTGGTACAATTTTTTCTGATAAACAATGTTTCTAAGCGACACTCAATGCGGAGTCTTTGAAGTCTCCCACTAGCAAGGCGTCACAGCCACTCGCTCAAAGGTCCTAGGTGTATGGATTTAGACTCGAGAGATTAGTTGAAGGTGCGTATGCGATATACAAGGGTCGACCGTGTGAAGGAAGGTTACAAGTCCAACGGGGACGACGAGGCCAGGGTAATAGTAGGCCGTGGTTGTGTTAAGAAGTCAGGGTGTAATCAGCATAGATTCTACTGCAACGCTCTTCGAGAGTGAAATAAGCCATGTAAAATAGTGTAGCTGTGTGAGAAGAGGACTGAAGATAGCCTGGCCGAGCTGAACGAATGAGCTTAGTAGTGTATTTCTATATGTGTGTATGACTGTGTGACCGTCGAGTGTGCGAACCTTGATGGCAGCCGGTACTAAGCAACCCATTCCGGTATCTGAAAAGGCCGCCCCTCGGCGCTCTTGACCATCCGGGTGCTTGCTCTACTTGGATCCGACGTCATTGCTTCAGCCTTTTCCCCAGCCGTCTCCGCCATCAAAGAAGCCTTGCGAGATGGTGATTACGACGACAAGGTTCCACGATTGGGAAGTTGGGACGAAGAAAGTAGAAAGTAGAAAGCGGCTGCGAGAGGCCAATTGGCCCTTCTCGAGACGAATTCTCATTATGAATTCCCGTCTGCGGGTGGTCCGGCCTATGGTTCACAGTAAAGCTTATGGATGGTGGGGAATTCAATTGGTTGGACGTTGCGATGAGTGATAAATAGCAAGAAGAGAGAGGCAGGTTGGGTTCACAAAGGGAACTAAGTAGGATGGGGGACTTAGGTTTCGCACGATCGCTAGCAAGCATCAAATCATTGGAAAGTTTAGTTCCAGCAAGTTAAGGTTGTTTAGAAGATGCCGATACGGCTTGCCTGGCTTTTAAGGGGCCTTGTGTAAGTAGCTTAATAAAAAAAATACAATACACTTAAAGCGATACTAGTTTCACATTGAGGAAGTAGGTAGTATGTTCGGAGGTTTCCTGTATTTTCAAAGGTAGAAAATGTACTTCGTAATACGAAGGTTGGGGCCAGAAGTCTGAAATAGCCTGGACAATTAAATACAGTGCATTTTATTTACTGCTTATAGTAAAGGTTTCCTAATTAAGAAAAACCTTTAATTTTATGCTAGACTGCTAGCAGCTTAGCAGGTTTTATTTTAGCTTAAAAACAGTCCGTTAAGTAGAAAATATACCAGAATTAGGCCGCTAACAGTCTAGCATAAGATTAAAAGTCTTTCCTAATTAGGAAATTTCTACTGTAAGCAGTAAGTAGAATGCACTGTATTCAATTGTCTAGGCTATTTCAGACTTCTGGCCCCAACCTTTGTACTGTACCTTTTTATATTGCTCGTTACCTAAGGTCCACTGTAAATTAGTCTGTAATCGACGTTCGTCAGGATTGGGTGAATAATAGTAATCGATAACTACCCTAGTCCTGTAACCTTGCTGAGCGATAAGAAACTCCAATCCCAGAAATTTCCATTTCCAGCCCACCAGTGACGAAGAATCAACGAAGCCGAGCCATTCAATTCTCCTCGTTGATTTGCAAAGCACACGACAGTACACGACAGCACACGGCAATCGTGATTGTGACGGCGACCCGCCTTCCAGCGCCGTCACCCTCACCGTCGTCCTCATCTCATCTCATCTCATCTGTATTCATACTCAGTTAATAAATTATTATTATCTAGTAAATAGGATATCTTGCGTTGAGCTACAACATGGCTGACTCAAAGCCTCCCCCCGCTTCGGCGACGGCGACTGCGACAGCGACGGCGACTACCACCACAACCACCACCACCACCCCAGGAACTACCTACAAAGCGCCGCCGTCGAATCCGGCCCTGCGGATGATGGGTCTCCCGAACCTGCCCAAGAAGCTGCCGTCACGAAACTGGATGATCTTCTGGACGCTGGCCGGGTCGCTGTCGGCCGCCATAATCTACGACAAGCGCGAGAAGAAGCGGGCAACGGCGCGGTGGGCGAGGGCCGTGTCGCACCTCGCGAAGGAGCCCATCGCCTCGCCGAGCGAGATGCCGCGCAAGCTGACCATCTTCCTCGAGAGCCCGCCCACCGACGGGCTGCGGGTCGCCCAGGACCACTTCACCGAGTACGTCAAGCCCGTGCTGGCCGCGTCGGGCCTGGACTGGGAGTTTGTGCAGGGCCGCAAGGAGGGCGATGTGCGCGCTGCCGTCGCCGAGCGCATACGGAGGGCACGGGACCCCGATGCCGCCGCCGCTGCCGGCGCCCAGACACAGGACGAGGTCGTCAGCGAGGTGAGGAGGCGGAACGGCACCCGCGAGTACAGCGGTGTGAGGGGCGATATCGTCATCGGCCGGCATACATGGAAAGAATACGTGCGAGGGCTGCATGAGGGTTGGTTGGGACCTCTGACAGCCCCTGTCGCGCCGACGCCAGAGCCTCCCACCGGCGAGTCGATAATAGAGGAGACAACAAAGGAGGGAGCAGTAGCGGGCGAAGAGACCAAGGAGAAGCCCGAAGAATCAAAGCCTGAAGAGAAGAAGCCTGAGCGACCACCACAGCCCCCGCCCTACAACACGACAGCCGACTACCCAACCTCGCCCATCCCCATGCTCATCCCCGCCGAGTTCTCTCCTTCGACCCCCGTGCAATTCCCCCACATACTCGGCTTCACCAATACCTTCATCCGACTGGGCCACTTCCTGAACCGACGGCATTTAGCGGACGACATTGGCCGCGAGGTCGCCGCCGTCTGTCTCGCGACGGCACGCGAATACCGTGAAGAGACTAACCGTGACTCCGGAGACTCCGAATCCGAACAAGCGACAGCGCTAGCTTGGGAAGAGAAAGACTGGCCAAAATCCGTATGGAAAGAGGCCAAGAAAGACTCCGAGGACGAGAAGGAAAGCTCTCCACCCACCCCACCAGCAGAGAAGATCTGGACAAACCCCGTGGCCTTAGACCCCCGCATCAGCATGCGCATGCGTCGCTTCGATCTCCGTCCCGAAGACGAGACCCGTGCCCGTGCCATCATTGTCCCCGAGGAGGAAGTTGAGGGTTTTATCAAAGGTAGCCTTCGTAGCCTATGGCGGTGGGCTGTGACTCCAAAACCGAAACCACAACCTGTTCTGGTCGACGAGTAAACAAAGGGCGGCGCTTGAATACAGTCTAAGGAGAGCTATAGACTGATTAATCACTGAGATCTGCCTCTCGGACATTATCTGTCTCTTCTAATATGACGAAATCACCATCTACATGACAAAAACCTAATCCATTAGAAAGGCGGGGTGTTGGGGCCTCAAGTCTGTATATGTATTTATGTGTATACGATAGTTAGAAGGAATGGGCGTCTATAGACTTGGGACAGCTGCGCCTCATACCTCCCCCAAGGTTTTCGAGACGAATAATCTCCAATCACATGTACAACAATAAGATACGCCCCTTGTATAATCCTATGACCGCCCTTCGATTGGTTAATCAGTAAGGTTGACGGCATGAGGGCGCAAGGAGACCATAACATGGACATATACCTGGCTGGAACGGAAGGAGAGCCAACGGTGTATATCGTCAAAGGCACAAAGAATCAAACAACTCAACCTATTAGTAAATAAAGTTGACTATGCGGAATGGGAGTATTCAGATATCTATATGCATCTTGATATTCTCAAGCGACGCGTTTGAGATCGCATTCCCCCGCTTCATAGTTGAGAAAGCCTATCATGTGTCTCATTTAAACGACGAAGGCAGCCTGCTCCCTAACATATAGAGATGCAGACAGGCAGATATATAGATATGAACGCCAGGCATTATCCTTAGCTCCTCTACACCGCCGCGATCCCATAACTTTCTTCGCGCCAACCAGCAAAAAATCGGGAACGTCACGTTGGCTGGACGAATTGATGGTCTGCTCAGACGTGCATGTGGGAAGTAGGTGAAAGATATATGTTCGTACAAGCGCAATCCAATCACTCAACCTTCAGCCAGCCTCGTCTCGTCCTATGTCCCCTCCCTCATGTGACTCTTGAATGTTGTGAAAAGACACTGTAGTTGGTTTTTTCTTGATTGAATTAGTACTCAATAATTGTTAGAATATAGTATCCACCAAGTCATGCGTGACCGTCACATCATTAACTACCTTACCGAGGGGCACGCGAGGAACTAGTCGACCGAGAGGGCAAACGAGGTGAGTCTGGTAAGTCCTCCGGGCAAAATCGATCAGATCCAATAATATATGACCCGGTATCTCATGATAGTGCTATAGCATCCCTCAGTCGTTGATAGGATATTTCTAGGATAACTCGACATTTTCACAGAGTTGCCCGGCTAGCTCTACACCAACGATAAGTCCGAGGGGGGAGTGAATGAACGGGTGTAAGGCGTCCTGTCCAATTCAAAATAGAGATCATCGAGGAGTACTCATCGGTACCTGTCTCTAAAGACAGTTTATCCCCTCGCACTCCTAATCTTAAGGGGATGGTATGGCCATGACTGTAATCGTGGCTGGCTCGTAAGTATTATACCATCTAAATAGATTCTCTCCCTTCAATCATCATCGTCTTCATCCGAGCCGTAGTCAACAAGGCCCAAGGTCGGTTTCGGTTTCGATGTAGATGTTACATCGATAGTCTGTGTTGAAGGAGTCGTAGAGGGTTCCTTAGCAGCAACTGATTCGGATTCGGTGGGTGTGGGTGTGAGCTTCGTATGCGTAAGCTTCACATGGTCGTTGCCAATCTGTTCAGTAGACGATACTAGATCATCTTTGCCTTTGACATCCCCCAATGCTTCTCCGGGCACCTTTCGCTCGTCATTCTTGTCTTCCTCAGGCATACTAGTCCTCCTCTTAACACCTTTAAACCCAGCCTTCTCCCTCTCCCTCTTCCTCTTCCTAACTGTAGCCGCAGCCCCCCACTCCTCAACCATAACACCATCATCCCCATCGGCATTCCCAACGCCGGCAGAATTAGCAGCATCACCACCTCCAACAGCTTGCTGCGCCTTCCGAAAGCTGGCCAGCCCCTCTTCGGTCTCTCGTCTCACACGCTCCTCCTCGGCACGTCTCTCATCGTTAACACCATGGAGAAATTCGATTTCGTCATCGTCGAGGGCCCGGAATTGATTTCGGATACGATTCTGCTCTTCAAATGCGGCTTGTTTGGCCGCTAATTCAGGGGAAAGAAGTTGACGAACAAATCAGTCGACCAGTGTATAATTCAACAGCGAGATATCGAATGCGATCTAATGAAACAACTACAGAAAGGAAACGCCGGCACCCAACCATACGATAGACACAGCAACGAATAATATAACACAGGACAACGCAATAGGGTGTAGATGCATGATAAGAGAAACCCGAGGGGCCCAGAAGAGAGATAGAGAGAAAACATGGACAGAAACGAATACAAAAAAAAGACAGGGGGTCAAAAAGCGAAGAACCAAATACCTTTATTAGCCTGCAAAATCTCATAGAGGCTCTTCTCACCACCACTCTCGACATCCCGTTTCCTAGCCTCAGCGCGCCGCCGCCGCTCCTCATCGAGATCTTTCTGGACAGCCTCCCATTCGACAGAGGCAGCAGTCCCTTTCCCCCCCTCTGCTCCGATTCCCATCCCCGTCCCCCTTTGTCCTCCATCATCAGAGATCCCTTTCCCCTTATCTTCGTTTGCGCTGTCCCCGTCGCCCGCGATGACACCACCCGAGACGAACCGCGACGTCATCGTGAGCAGAATGCGTATTTCTTCATGCGTTCATGCATGTAATCAACCCCCCGCCCCGTATAAATAAATATACCCTCGGCAGAGTAGATAGCCAGAACCTGTTTTTCCTTGGGTATGTCTCAGTCGCGCACGCACGCATGCAGGCAAGCAAGCAAGCAAGTGCGGCAAATGTAAAATGGAGTTGTGCAACACGAAGTAATTATTGAAGGTAGGATTCAATCACCCAATTCCACAAAGGCAGACCTATAGCGAGTATTCCCACGAGACCTCGTGAGAAAAGGGCTGCTGGTTTCTGCAGTCAGTTAACTATCGTCCATACGACTAGCGTACGCACATGCATCCCACCTAATCCAGGACACGAGGAGATTTAATCGTGAGTGGGCCAATTGGTGTTATATATGGGTGAGTAATGTGTTATGTACAGACTCACAGATAGGCAAGCAGGATAGATGAATGAGCGGGCTGGCTGGCATGTGATGAGAGGAGAGATATGAGACGAGAATATAGATAGGTATCTACATACCCAAGTAGATACTTTCCTCTTCAATGATATCCTTGCTAGGTGTCGCAGCTGCAAAATGAAGGCGCCAGCTGGCACAGTCTCAGCATAGACACATATATCTGCCAGATAGGTAGGTAGACAAGCCAAATAATATACGCAGTAGATGGCCCAAGATACCTATGAAAATAACAGATTCTAGATCACCTGCAAACAAAACAATAAGGAACACCCACACAACACACTAACAGAATGCATCTCCTTGTTGTCAATTACCTATAAACCTCCCCATTACACTTTTCGAGCATGTATCACTAATTAAGGATCAGGTAAAAGACAAGAAAGTAAAAGTTGACGAAGCATTATCAACGCTTTGTCCAAATTGGTTTTGTGTGTATGTATATGTATATATAAACAGGTCAACATCGCTTGCTGGAAATCGCTTTACCAATGCGTGTTTATCATCACTGAGATGAGGGCCCAATCTACCCTTAAAAGGATGCCCTGTGACCTCCTAGACTTCGACAATGACAATCTAGGTAGGCAAGGGTCTCCGACAAGTCGAATACCAAGAGTGTCGGCTGTCTACCCCCAGTATTCTTTCCTCTCAAGTACTGTTCCTCAACCACCATGCAAAAGACAATAGCAAGAAGATCATGCCAGTCGTGAAGAAGTATGAGCATCAAACAAGGGAATAAACCGACCTCGAAAGAGATGTCTGAACCGTGAAAAGATTAAACCCCAGCTCCAAAGCCCCCGGTCCCCAAAGCCCCATCTTCAGTCTAAACGTAAAAAAGAGACTAATGTCGTCTTAGTGAATGCCTGATCCAGGCCAGAGAAAAACGCGTGTTCGTCAACAACCGAACCGTTGCGTTGTCCTACAATGAACAAGGATATGAAAGAGAATACCAAATTCCCAGGTCCTACATTTTAGCCGTCATTTCCTTAATATCCCTGCAAAGATGCGAAAAATAACGTTCCTCTAATCCCCTACTGTGTGCCAAGCGAGAGGCAGTAACGATCGAGTCGTTAGGGCGACGGGGTAGCATGGTGGGTTTCAACCACAATTTCATGCCATAGCCCTAAACCAAGCACCTGCTTTAGAGTGTCGAGGAGCGGACCGCCAAGTTGCTTTGTCTTTTCATTGCACAAAGGGAGGATGGTTACCACGAGCCGTCTCTCTCGTACAAGTGGCAAAGGGGTCTGAAACTGCCGAGGGTGTAATCCAGGAAGGCAGTTCAGCAGTCGACGTTGAGTACAACAACTTTTGGGGGTGCTGTTCTATCCTCCAGCATGGAGGGAGCGGCTGGCAAGACAATGAACCGATTATCAAGGTTCATTAGTTTCTTTTTTTTAAACGCCATGAGTAGTCTCAGTTTTTTAGCCGCCATCGCTGTGAAATGCGAACAATTGTGCCACATGAAATCTATGATGTGTAAAAAAAAAAAAAAAAAAAAAAAAGGAAAAAGAAACATCAGGCAAAGAACTCCAGCCCGTAGGGGAATACCGTATAAACGCCAATAATGAAGATTATGATCGAGAAACCGCCAGAGGCAGTCTACTCGGGTGTCGTCAACCCGCAGATACAACGGTTCTAGATCGAACAATGGACATGGAGTATCCGAAAACTCCCGATGGTTACGATCCCATGGTTACGATACGCGTCGTACGAGGATTTTCGAATGACTTGTTGCCGAATCAAATCTGACCAAACATCGTAAATTCCATGGAGCCCTTCCCGCTCCCAACCAATATGCCGAAAGGGGTATCAGATTAAAAGAAAGAAAAAAAAGCAGTGTGTTCGTGAAACCGTTAGAATCGAATCCAGGCAGTCCATAGCCTAAGATTTCGCAGTTACGCGAAAGTCTCATCATGCTAGGAGGGTCACCAGGAGATAGTCCAGCTCAACTTGCTTGACTAAAAACAGCGTTGTCATCCCATAACAGCTTGACCATAGGCGTGGGAATGGAAATAGGAACCAGCCTTGGCGTGGATAGCCGAAAGACACTGTGTACAGTTGCATTCAGCCACGCCTGAGTCCCATCCAGCGTGCCCGCCATACTGGTTGAAGTAGGGTTGATGGAATTGGGAGCCGTTTCTGGACGAAGAGTAAGTATGATGCGCAGTGGGAGCATGGGAGTAGCGGCCATAGTTTTGGCTTGCTACAGCCTGGCTGAACCACTCATTATAACGCGAATTGACAGATGCAGCCGAATTCAAGTACTCGGGAGTGCCATAACCCGAATCGGGAGGGGTCAACGGAGCTTGGCCCCATGGATTTTGATAACGACTAGGCCACGAGCTTTCGCGAGGTCGATAAGGCATCTTCGTAGGTCTACCTAGTCTTGCGTTCATAGTAAGTCGTTCATGTTCTACAATCTCCTCGGGAGTCCATCCTTCGTACGAAAGAGGGTGATGAGGTTGCCTCAGTGAGTCGTTACGAATAGATGTGACAATGGGGGCGAGTCTCTCGCGAAGAGCGGCTTGAGACTGTTGCTGGATGGCCTGTTGTTTATTGTCTTGGTATTGCTTCCAGCTCTTCAACCAAGCGTCGTAATCATGGCTGCGATCAAGATTGACGTAAAGTAACCAGTTCATGTCTTGCAGCCATTTTCCTTCCATAGTATTAAGCTCGGAGACGGCAATACCACTGACATCTGACCAAGAACGGTTCTGAAAGGTGTTATCATCCAGAAACTTGCTACCGAGGAGCAACGCAACGGTAAGCATTTTCCAAACCTCACCCTCGCTAACCCTGTCATAGGTCCCTGCGTGCTTGTGCATATTAATGTGCTTGGCTAGGTAGTTCATGCCTAGCAGAATGGTCGTGCTGGGAAGGCGGGTTGATGTTAGGATCTGGTTGACAAACTTGCGAAAAGCAGGGGTGACAGTGGAACGAGGAATGACAATCCGAGTGGCCATATCCGCAACATATTCGGACATCATGTCGGTCTCGTAATCGAGAACCGCACACACACCGCCCGGCATGATGGCGTGGTTGAGAGTATTCTCCGTCAAAGATCTACGTGCGACCTTTGTCGGAGAAGAAATCTGCTTCAAGCACGTGGAAGTGACAGCTCAGTTATACCCTGAAAGTTGGGTCATACAACTGGCAGCAAATTCCAAGGCCGAAGAGATGAGGGTAAGTGGTGAGGGGAAGGTTGTTGAAACCCTATTGAGCTGCTCGAGCCATCAACGATTGACCAGGAAACGGAAATTGGTTAAATGCTGGTTGATGCGAATGTAGACAGAAGGTTGTCGAATAAGTGTGCAGCTGTACGAATATATGGCAATGCTATACAGTCACTGCTGGAAAGCTGTCAGAACGTTTTGTACGGATCGTGATATACAAGGCGATTCTATCTCCTGTCCATGAACCGTTAGTACATTTTCATAACAATAATTCTCTATCCATCACAGTAGATGATAGTGCAGAAAAAGACAACACTATAAACAAAATGTAATCGGTAGGCCAAATCATTGCTAACTATAATTGACGGCGAATAAGGAGGTGTCGCAAATCCAATGATACATCGGAGCAGAGGCACCGACAAGACACAAGTGTCATTCATGTTAACGCGCAGCTTGAAACCAAGCTACCGTAGACACGCGACATCTGTTGACACCATTACCGATAACCCGTTCCATTTTGTAAGTTTGGTAGAGTATGGGTATTCTCAAAACTCTCGGGGTGGCAAATCGGTGCAACCGAATGTGGTCTTAGGTCGAATTCAAAATTGCGTGGCTGACAACTCGAAAATAGCGGATAGAAATGAATTGTACTACTTGAGTCGCATCGCAAGAAATACTCCATTCCGGCAGTAGTGCAAACACAATTCATATGATTTAGATGAAAGACAAACTGACCTGCAAGATAGAAACGGATGCAAGCTTGCACAAAGCAAAGAATGCGACTGCAATGCGTGCGGAGGATGCGAAGGGTGAAGGATGCAAGGCGATCGTATGGATGTCGTCGAAGGACAGATTCGAGGGGTGTTTGCTGAGATGGATTATCCAGATAATTGACGTCTCGCTCAGTGAAGAGGATCCGAGGTTGGGGGTTGGTTGGTTGATTTGAAGGCGACCACGAATGCGTCGTTTGGCAGATGCAGCGATCTCAGATGCTAGCTCATCGGAAGCTCGTCCCCTATGTTTTGATGCGTACGGTGTCGTCGATGCTGTTGGCGTCGGCGCGGTGACCGAAAACAAAATACGAAGGTGTACACACGGGAAAGGTTGATTAAGGCCTCTGACTACCTCTGTTTCCCGATCTCTCGATATTTCGGTCTCACAGGCTTCTTGTTCTCAACTTGGCTCGACCCGTCTCGTCTCTACTCGAAAAAAAACAGCCGACGAAACCTGGGAATTCGGACTTAGACGGAAGGTCTTGGCCGAAATTCCAAATTGACACAAAGTTGTGAGAAAAAGGAAGGGTCACGAAGAGAATGCTGATTACTATCAAGAAGAGGGAACAGAGGGGGGAGGGGAGAGGAGATGATGAGAGGGAGTGACCGAGAGTGAAGAAAGCAGAGCAGGCAGAGGGTTGAAAGGAGGATGGGATGGAGTGGGTATGGATTATGAATGTGGCAGAGGTGGATGGATGGGGATGGGTTGAGATGGGTTGGATGGGTGGAGGATGTGCATGGGAGACGGACGCGGCGGGTGCGTGAGGTGGGTACTTACTTACCTACCTGGGTCCTGTACTAGAGCAGGTACCCAAGTGTATGTAAAGAGAAAGAAAAGGGCTTGACTCTTTGAGTGGCCAACCAGTGCTACAGTAGGAGGTACAGGTACACTACCCACGTATCCTACACAGGTAGGTAACAATAAGTGGACTCTTCAGAAGGAGACCAAGCGGGAAAAAAAAGGAAGTAGCAAGTGATTTGATGGACGCTGGAGTCTCTGACCTCGGCAGGCGTGATTGGTCTCAGGGCCTGTGGGAACAGTGGGCTCTACCTAGTATGTATGCAAGCCAGCGACTTAGGTAGGTACTTTAGGTAGGTAGGTATCTACTTACTTACGCAGTAGGTCAGTAGGTAGGTACTTAATTGGAAGTTCCAACACTCGATTGGCGCCTACACTACTCTGGTGGGCCTACAGTACGCTACTCCCGGCCACCTACACGTAAACTAAAGTATTGTACTGCACTACTGCGTACAGTAGCAGGTACCTAGTGTAGTAGTGTACACTGCGCCCCACTACTATTCTAGCGCAAGGAATTCTAGGGCAGGTGTAGTAAGATACCTGTTATGTAACCTCGGTACTCTATTAGAAAGAAGTTTTAGGCTCGATCACGGCCAATCAGTACCCATGCAGAAGGTACTGGAAGTACACGTCGAAGTCTCTTGTTACTTGAGATTTATTTACCTGCAGGGGATTGATTGTATTGAGCTCAAACCCTGAATGATCAACAAGACGCAAATAGATACATAGAAGAATTCGTCTAATTTAGCAGGGTTTGCAGTGAGTCGGCCAGTCACCAGTACATTTAAAGCTCTTAAGATGCCTAACTTACACCACTCCTAGTGTAAGGTTAGGTATATTTGAATGAATACCTACTTAGAAGTAGGTATTGGGGCAAGTCTAATAGAAGAGGAGTGCAGGATATCAATGTTCAGCAGAAAAAAAAACAAAAAAAAACAAAAACAATGTTACGTACCTAGGTAAAATACTAAGATCCAACAAGCCTTACCATCAAGGCTACACAACTATAAAAACTGAGGAGATGAAATCAGTACTACTATGGGGTGGTTTTTAACATTAACCTAAGTACCTACCTAATGCGGCAGTATTCTCGTAACTCTCCCGAGCAGGTAATACATGTAAAGACAGAGACAGACGGCAACACCTATAACAATTAGTGTACTTATACACAGTCTCCCTGCACTGATATATGTATCGGTAGTGGTGCGCACAAAATAGGTAACCATAATAGCTAACTCTTTTGGAAATCCCTCATATCCAGCAACTAAACGCGTGCAGCGTCAAGTCCCCTGTCGATGTGGTCTTGGCTCTTTCATTCCTGGGTCAAAATATCCGTCTCTCTTAAGCGTATTTCAAGATACAGCTACCTAGGCATGCTACCTATCGATGGCCTGTACACTGCAGTACATATGCAGCACATTGATTATAGTCTGGAATACTGTATATTACTATCTCTTAATGGTATGTCCCCGTGTTAGGCACACCAGGTTTTGTTGCGCAGCCATCAAATTGCGATATGGATAAGTTCCTACTGTGGTATAGAGCCATTGTCGTTCGATCATCGAGCCTCGTCATAGGGCAATACGAAAGCAGAGGTCGTGGCGAATACCTATATGTACCTCCACTACGATGTTAGACTACGCAGTATGTAATGAGCTCACAATTTTTTACATGAGAGGGGGTTCGCTGTCCTGCCATGTTTAGTTTAGTCGGTTAAGTTCGCGATACCGGTATGGGTAGTAGAGGTGTACGTATATGAGAGTGATGAGAGTGGCTTGATCCAGTCCATGGTTATGGAATTATCCCGGCTTTGATTTGACCGGAGACGGATGAAAGGCGACTGCGCTAGAAACTAGTGTAGACGGACCCTTCTTTTGTGTTTTTATTAGTCCTCTCGCTTGTCTGTATGTAGTATAGTTTTGTTCAAGTTCACTGGTAGGGTCTGCACAAGTACCTCTACGCACTCGTGTCATGAACCATTGTTCTGGCCAGCCTCTTTTCTTTTAGCCATCCATACGCAGTAGTATCGTATTATTTCCACATGGCCAACAACGTGTAATGAAAACGTTCTCTACCGTAAGTGGCGTGATGCAAATGGGGCGTGTGTTTATCCTCCCTCCATTTTTATGCTGAACGGTGCTCAGCCTGGCTTGGGAATAAGGATGGCAGCGAGGACGGGGGAAGAAAGCAGGATGGAACTGTCAGATGTAGGAAATAGCACTGCAACAACATGTTGAACATGGTTTGGCTTCCGGCACACTCACACTTCCGGATTCTGTTCTATATCTAAATACCTAAGTTATTCCACAAGGGAATTAGGTAACTACCTAGTAGGGTGTTATGTAGTATGTATGGATATGATGGATGTAAGTCAGATACATAGATACCCTGGTGCAGAGCGGGCAATGCATACCGTACATGTAGCTAGGTAGGTACTGTACCCAGTAGGTATAAACACAAGTCGATGCTCATTTCGGAAGTTGCCAGTTCTCTTCCGTTGCCACAAGTTCTGCCACGAGCATCAATTGGATAAAGTAGCGACAAAAGTGGTGACAGAAGGGTTTCGTCAAGTGCATATAGTAGAGCCAGTTTAGTAGAGCGTCTACGTTAGGAGTGTACCTAGGGACACATACGCAGTACCTAGGTAGATAGTGTAGTGTATCATACCTATCAATATGCAATCCCATAATTGGGAGACATCATCGGCATTTACACTAACTCTACGCATAAGCTTACGGTATAGACTGCGTAGCTAGTATACAACAAGCCTACGAATTTGGAGTAGTACTCACAACAAACAGATAAAAGCACATCCACGAATTGTATTACCTTTCTACCCGCAACAATGGTAGCCATACTAGTACCTAGTATACCGGTAGTAGGGGCGGCGCTACCTGCGGCTTTTCTATGTACTTGCACACTTGCACACATGCACACATGCGCCATCGGCGTCGTGCCGGAATCGCCATTTTGAATCAGGCCGAATCGTTTCTTCTGAAGCACGCACGCAGAGTGCGACGGCCTGCGACGAGTCACATAGTTCCGAAACCGAGAGCAATTTGCCCTGTGACAACACAGCGCGGCGCGCTCATTTGCCTGGCAGGCTGACTACCAAGTCATCCATTGTCAGAACAGCTGCGGGATTCTGACACATCGCCGCAGCCGTTTTAGGATCCGGATACAGTATGCTAGGTTAGGGAATGGATAGAGTCACCGCAGGGTGTGCATAATCAAAAACGCGAGTCTCTTGTCTTGATTCAAGTCCGCGGCCACTGGAGCCCTTAAATTTTTTTTTTTTTTTTTTTTTTTTTTTCAAAGGGTGTCTTTCTTTCGCCAGTGGGAGACTACATACATACATGTATAGTAAAGATTATTTCTTACACGGGTAACAAGGGTGATAGAGCACAGCTTTACAGTGTTATTAGGAACATCATGATTGTCTGCCTGGTAGGTTGCTGACGCGTTAAACCCACGAGGCCGGTCTAAATCATCAGATTCGAATGAATGACATAGAGCATCTCCGGTTGATGCCGCGTGGATTTGGATTTTGGCCTCGGGTTCACAGTTGCCTACCCCGACATTGTATGTATCGTCAGCAGCCTCTCAAGGACAACATCGCAAGTGCTGACGCTTAACTCCGACAGCATGTAAGTAAGTTTGCCCCTCTATCGGTCAAGGAAGGCTCCAGCTTTATCAACGGGTTAGCGTCCACTCCAAGAGGAACTACACTTGTAATACAGCTGTATCATTGAAAACATCTGAATACTACCTACGCAGTACGTGTGTAATAGATGTAAGGATACTGAAAGAGGATCGCGCGAACGATCATTCATCCGGAAATTCGGGACTACCTACAGGAGGTAGTCCACAACACCACTTGCACACTTGTACAAGTCACAAGATATAACATCTTCGGCAGTACTTCGAGGTTAGAGCGAGCCGGTATCTTCATGCATACCGCGGGATTGGCATACCTACTACTCCGTAAGTATATAAATGCAGAGTACGAAGTAGAAAGTAGAAATTAATACAATCTGATAATCTATTAATTAGGTTACTATAATTTGCTACCTACCAATGCTAGTCCTTTTCCTGACCTCCAAAATAATAAATCACCGACTGGGCCAACTTGCTTACCCGGCCGATGACCCGGGCTTCCAATAACAACCCCGGAGTCTTCTGCTAGCATGTCTGATCGATCATCACGCTCATTGATCGTGAGATATAATTGGACGTTATGAAACCTTTGTGCTACGCTACATGTACTCAGTATCTTCGCTGTGGCGTAAACCCGACAACGGTTGTGCGATGGGGCACACTTCTTGTTTTGACAATTTCGAAACCTGACAGTTTGCCTAAGTATGTATGCTCCTTGCTCGGGTGAAGAGTTGGCGAAATGTGGTTGTTACTATGAATATCCATCCCATCCATACCTAGACTAACTACACTACGGTACACCAATCATATGTGTGGTTCGGGCATGGGGCCATTCCCTGCCACCGGATCCGTTACAGTGCTATTGTTCCTAGTTTGGTATACACAATCACTGTACCGGCAGATAACTGAGGTTGCACTTCATCTGGAGTTCAAGGTTCAGGTAGGACGTGGTATTTCGTTCCAGTGCACAAAACCTAATCCTTCACTCTACGTGTACTACACATCAAAGCGAGTCACAGTAAGTAATATTTTGCTTAAGTACTTTTACATATACACTTATTGAAGCTTTCTCCATACCTAAATCTGTCCAATCAAAACAGCATATAGTGCTCGGGTAATATTATTATTATGCGTAGGTGTAAGTACTTTTTGAAGTCATAGAAAATTGGTGAAGAAAGAATTTCGAGAGGCTTAATTCTTTACTCCCTGTATTCATTGTGGAAAAAAAAAAAAAAAAAGACTAAGCTCAAGTATGAAAAGCATCGTCCAATCATCAGTTGCTCGACGTATTTTCAAGTATCATTCATAGCTGCCACTTGCAGTATTTTTTCCAATGTGGGCATAGTGCTTGATAGGTAGGCAGTCAACTTCAACTGTCTTTGCATCATCATATACCACGACTCAAACATAGAACTCACGCTCCATTCCTAAGGCAGAGCTTCCGCAACTCTGAGTCGAGTTGCTGCTGAGCTCTGACTAAAGACCCCGGAGCTAGAGTTATACTTTTAAAATAGTATTAATCATCTGAGAAACTAGAAATGTCATCATCTAGAAGTTCAAATTATGGCTCCTCAATCACAGTCTTGTCATCTTCGTCCCAAGCCATGTCATCTTCCAGCATCATAATCTTGCCAGTCAAGGCGTCCAATGACTGTGGTTTGAAATCGGGAAATGAATGAGTTAAAACCCTCCCGGTTTTAGGAGACACTCAGCTGAAGCAGTCCCCTGGGTGGGGAATCGCATCGTTTAGAGTGAGACGCAGCCGTTATCCTCGGTTGGTTCGTCTTTAGACTCAGGTTAATTATCATTACGCTCAAACGTAGATTATCATCAGGTTCTCGGGATTTCAACACATCGGGACAGATGCGATGCTGCGCATGTGTAGGTGAAGGGTTCGAAGAGTACGAAGAAGCGCGCTGATAGTTGGGGAAATGTGGCATTCTTCCCCTTGCTCTCTCGATGGATTTAGAACGCTGACAGGTAGATTTCACACTAGAATGCTCAGATTCGTCACTGAGAAAAAAAAAAAAAAAAAGCTTGTATCCTAGGAAGCGAGAGATAATCCTCGGGGGTTTCAAGAGCCTCAGGAGATGAAGAGCTCCAAACTCGTATGCGTAAAGTACGTAACCTACGAGATTGTTGGACTACCTAAGAATGGCAAGCTGGCCGAGGTCATTATTTAGGACCTTGATCCTAATTTTAACAGGAATATCCTCAGGGGCCTCATTCGAGGCAGTAGCCTTCAAAGCATCCGACTCCTGTGCATCTTCTTGAGGATAGTACGTAAAGATGCAGGCTGGAAATCGCCTCAGTTTAAGGTCTAAAGATTCCAAACTCTCTATAAGCGGGGATTGCCTTTTCGTCACCCCAGACGTGACCAACCTCCGCAGGGCCTCTCGAGAAAGTGTAGGAATGGCGAATTCGAACCACTGTTTGCAGAAATCTGATCAAAGATTTGTGTTAGAGTCTCGGCAGGTAATCGTAGAAGTGACATTGTGGACCCCGAGTGATGCGAGTTGTAACCAGCTGTTACGAGCGAGAAAATATCATGTATCAAGAGCAATAAATCGTATTTATATCCATTTCGCTCTCTGGGTGGTTATTAGTCGTCAATTAGTTGCACCAGGATAATCTGCAGTTAGTCCCAGATGAAGCTAATTGCTGTTGTCTGCCTATTATTCATAGCAATTTGTTAAGAAAGTTAACAGGAGTTCAATATAAAAACCCCTCCAACAATAGCTTCTACTGTGACTTAGTAGACAAAATCGACATGCAGGCTAACATCAGGGCCTCGTTTACACATCTATGCGTAAGGTGGCTACCGCCTCCGAATTGTTGGCTTGACACCATCAGCCACTCCTGACTGGGTCGGCCTGTTAGTCGGGCTGCAAAGCGGCTACAGGGCCAAAAAGTATGGTACATCGGAAAGGCAAAATAGCTACTTATTAGATGAATTTTTAAGAAAAAATGAATGAATGAATGAATGAATGAATGAATAAATAAGGTGTGAATTCTATACATGTACTACAGAGTAGGTGTGTAATTCGTAATGCTAGTGTATTCAGGGGGGGTGTGGTCTTTTTGGGCTGCACCACCCACTATTTACATACTAAGTACGTACCTAGGTAGGTACCTACTGCCCACTGTCAGTAGGTACGTAGTTAGGTATGGTAGGTATTGTCTGCAGGGCCAGAGCAGTCCTCTCATGCTCCCGTGAACATCAAAATCTCATGGTGCACCCAACCAGTGGTATGCCGTCCATGCAACGACATTTCCCAAAGCTTGAATTTCGCAAATCTACCTTGCCGTGTTATATCTACTGTATCAGCTCTCGGTGTCTTCCCGTCTTCCTTGACCAATCGCAGCTGGAATGTCTAGCGACACCACCCATCGCCCAAGCGAGTTTTCCAGGAGTCTCCTTGGATGGTCAGTCGCCAGGAGAGAGAAAGAGAGAGCATACCTATCTTCTAGCGTCAGTCGTCCTGACTCGACGAACGCCAAAAAACCCTACCCTCGGTCTTCCGCTGGTGGGGTTTCTCAGGCGGTTCTCCAGACTCGCGAGCCACTAATTCTTGTCCACTCCAGTAGCTTCGGCGCATATGGCCGGTTTTGTTTGAACAAGCATCGACTGTAGAGCACAGCAGGCCTCATAGCAGCGGCAAATGTCCGCCTCCCGTCATCCTGCCATCTTGCCATCACAGCATTATCACTTTGCTGCATGAACCGCTTTACAGGGACCTGTGTATGCTCGGCCTAACCCAACATGTAGATATGGGATTCTCCACATGCAAGGTGGTCTGCTCGTCGAGAGGACCTCAGAGCGATTCGCAGTACCGGCCAACCCAGGCCGAACCCAGGCCGTACCCAGGAATGAGTAATGGGCAAACGTCACCTACAGTATCACGCATACCGTGTCCCGCGCCGTGGCCAAACGAGTCTTTCTAGTGGTTAGTCGTTCTAGAACTGGCAGCGAGGAATAATCATTATACGGGTCCCTGACGAACATGCTTCTGGCGGTGAGAGAAGCAGGCAGATGCAGATGCAGATTACATACGCAGTAGTATGAAGAATGGGGGGGGGAACTGGGTCTCCTAGCATTTCCCCTCACTGGGCGGCCGACCTCCGCATCCTCCTCAGTCTGTGCTGCTTACCCTATCTGCACAAATGGCTTCGTAACAGGTCTAGGTCGTTTTATTATCAATGATAGCATCGTCTAGGCACCATCGCTCCTCCTGGACCGGACCATGCGGATACCACCTGGAGCGTCTTGGGTACTGCTTGAGGAAATAAACGCCTACGTCCCCTCTCATTCCCCCCCCATCCAAGCGCCAGCCTGCATCACGATCCACCAAGGGGTTCACATACCCAGCATCTCATTGGGGAAGGAGAGTCAAAATCTTTCTCCCGCACTGTTGTCCCGCGTGGTCTCAAGGCTCAAGCGACAGGCTTTCGATCCGGGTGATCATCAGCTCATGATTCATTGTCTTGCAGCGCAACGCCAGGTATGCCACCTGAACTATGCCCTCTTTCGGGTGTAAGTGTAAAATGCATTTTGTTACCATAGGTTTATGTCCTTTGTACATGAGGTAGTTTCGTCAAGTAACTATCTACATCCTTGGCTTATTTGCCTAGTATCCCACTCCTATTGCCCACAGGGTTGAGTTTGTATTTGTATGTATACTGCGTATATAGTTAGGGTCCATTAGGGTTGCCTTCGGAGGAATAATTCGGCCTCCGCCCTCTTTCGGAATATCAATCTAGTTTATCGAGAATCAACTATTCGCGGGTTTCAGCTCGTCCGCCGTTTCTATCATTCTCCTTGTTTTTCGAAATACGAGACGACGGGACTCCATAGATTGGAGCATTTCAATGTATAAACGTATTAAATTTTGATTCCTATTGAAGTCCCGCGTGGAGTCTCGAGTCGCACTACTTTCCTCACAGCCTAGCCCTTCAGACGTCGGAAGCCTTACAGCCAACGATCAGCAAGCAGTAGACTATTAAGTTTCGTGAAAAATAATAATAATAACGATAATAAGTGTCGTGCGTATTGTAAGAGCTTGCAGTAGCGTGACCCAGCCATTGCCACTAGAATACCACATACCAGGAATCTGCCAGGAGATAGTGCTGCGTATACTCGGCTATCCTTCGGTAAACATAGCCATCCCTCTTAACCCCCCTCACTGTGTAATACGCTGACAGCTTCGAGGTTAACGGTTAACGTATGCAGAACAACTCAAGGTCGACTGTTGCCTTGGCCCCGAAACCTTGCGTCACTCCCATCATGCTAGCTATTGTAGGTAGTTCGCGTCAGCCTGCAGAGGTACTCGTACCTTGTCGTGACTCAAAGATGCTTCGCTTGGCTTGCCTCATGAATCCAACTACGGGGTCTGCCATGACGAAAGCATAGCACGGCCAATACTAACACGACGCAGGTATCGCCAGGAAAGGGCAAGAAAGCCAACAATCAAAACGGCCCTCGACCAATACCAAACCCCGGGGTTCGCATTCCGAGCATCGTGGCGGCGGCGGGGCTTGTGCGTTCCCCATGCTCGTGCCCTGGCCTCCATGAATTATGGATACATAGCAACCTACTCATTATTACTTACAGAGGTAGGGAAAACCAGAAGTACGGGGCCAGTCTTCGGCTCGTGCTACCAAAAGTGATGTACCGGGCGGTCAATTTCAGGGTTTTTGGCGGGAAAAAACCAAACGCCACTGACGCCGCCATTGGCAATCCTTCAATCCAATCCTCCTCTCACCCCAAACCATGCCGCCGCAAGCCCTTGCTTACGGCAGTACCCTCCATATCACAGCCGACGTTTGGTTTCCAATCATCCGATCACCTGAGGCCTGTGACCCGTGTGGCAAGATTATGTGATCAGGTATATATAGGTATATGGGAAATGACTGTCGTATTCCAATTTGTTAGACAGGTAGCTAGTAGAATCGTGCGCCTGCAGCGAAAGGGGAAGGGGGAAAAAAAAGAGAGAAAAAAACTAGGAAATTTTCACATGTTAATCCGTGGTCGCCGTAGCTAACTAACAAGTCAAATGGAAGGACAGCTGGTAATACGGCATTCTACCTATCCCACTCAAAGCCACCAACTAACCCAGTCTACTTGATAGTGTGGGCTTCGCTACATTCAAGTCACGCGGCTTTCCAAGAAACCAGAACTCCATAAATTTAAATTTTTTTTTTCTTCCACAGAACTTGCTACCCGCCCCTCTGGGCTGCAGAGGCTTTATTACATACCTACCTATGTAGGCATGTATTCGATTTCCACGTACCCACGAACCGAGCGGAACGAGTGATGATGCAATGATACCCAAGCAAACTGGGGCTGGGCCGCAAAGCCGTTCGCGCTTTATGGGCAGTCCAACCAGTCTAGTACAGTAGTACGCAGTAGGTAGTGTAGGTAATTTTTTTTTTCGTCGCTAAACCCATCCTTCTCGGTTTTCCACGGAGGCTTGGCAGTTTAGGAAATCCACTCCTGAATCCGTCTCGGCAGGCGTGTGAAGGTCCGATGTAGACTGTAATAGCAGATTACCCGAAGGAATGCACTACGTACTATGTATTCTAGAAACCACATTCGATATGCCGAGCTTGGAGGTAGGAGGGAGGGTATGTGTATATGGAATATTTCCGTGTTGCGTTACCCTATGTTTAGGGTTCTAGAAGCTTAGTCGGCGGTTATGACCCCAAAGGGGAACATCCCCTCGGTAATGTGACGAACGATAACTACCTAAAGTAGGAGGGAGGAGGTAGACGAAAGGAGCTGGATTTAAAGCGCCGGATTATTATCAGAATAGTCCAACCTAGTAAATACATGTCTGTTAGGAATTCATTAAGGGTTTTCAGCTATCGGTCTATCCGAGGACGGAGGTTTTTGTCCTTCGTTATTACGCCTTCAGTTATAGTGGTGTCGTAACGATGCTGGGACAGCCAAAAAATAATTATATGCTACCTCTACATTTTGATATCTTGAATAATTAACCGGAAATTCCAAGCATTCCCAATTAATAGCTGTGAGTGTTATCTATTAATAGCCATCTCAGGTAGCCGCCGTATAGATGTTTATTTACTCACCTGGGAAACGAACAAGAGCTTAAGATCACGATCTATAGACTCACAGGCTTGACTTATGGTGAGTTGACGAGCAACAATGATGTACTTAATTTAGAGACTTCATCATCGCACTGCATCTAAGTAAATGTATTAACCTGGGCTCCCCTGAGATTATCATCCTATTTCACATATAACGTGAAGAAAAGAGCTGCACATGGGAAGATGTAGCCAGCACTGAAACAAGCTATCATACCAAACGGCAGAGTTAGATATGAATGTACACATGAATGCAGCGTAGACAGACTGTCAGAATAATTTATCAAAATCTCTCAAACCAATATTTAAGCGGGAATCATTGTTAGTTATGTGTTCCGTCCAAACTACTCGACATGCATAGCGAAAACCTATCAACGTAGTCTTTACAGCGTCTCTCGCACAAGCGCCGTAGTTGCTTCTATGAATTATCTCAATATATCCGTGTCATATAGTGACCTATGCCATATAGTGGATTGTGAAATGGAAATCAAGTTATCACAGAGACTCGTGATGTTGAGAAACGCGACGGATATATGGGAATCGACGAGTTTCCGCTCTGTTAGTTATTAACCCAGCATTCTCTGAAGGCCACGACGTAGGAGTCCACTCGTAGAGACACAGTTTTACAACCAATATTCTGAAAGTCCTAATCGGGTTCTACTAGACGCGTACGTCGTAGCTGATATCATGATCATGCATACCTCCTCCTCTCAGCCTCGCGAGAAGAAGCTATCTGGAACATATAGCATTGTTTGCTTAGGCAACCCGTTAAATCAACACATACCGAGCAAGGAAAGCCAAATATGCGCTCGTTTAAAACATGTCTTCCGTATACGGCTCGCAGTATACAACTCACTAGAGGGCGTGGATGCCAACAAGGCTCTCGCGTCAGCCTAGTAGGAGGACCACCATTCATTATCGACTCGTTACAGCCTAACCTAAGAAGCCCGGCTGTCGTGATGTTGAATACTTGGCATAGAGAGGGTTGCTGCATTATGTGGTGGTACAGCGATCTGTCCTACCGCCTCCTAGCACCGGCATTTCGATCTCAGTCCCCGTGCGCACACCGGAGATGCGGAATATAAAAGCATGTGCGCGAGGAATAAGGGGGTTCTAGGAGAGCGTACAATATCCAAGGGTTAAAAGTAACGCGCCCTATGTATTATGAGGCTAGAACTAGAGAGTACCAAGGATGAGACATCACATCTTATTTAAAGGAACTAAAGGAACCGATTCAACCGCATACTATGCTCACTACGGTCTCGCCAACCTCAGCAAACACAGGCAAATGCATGTATTTTGAGCATGACAAAGTGCATAAGATCGGCAAGATTGATTATTTTCCTTAGAAGTCAACTTCATATCATTCAACAAAATAATTTGATGGAGGTACAATAGCAGTAATTATAAGGCGCCCCCCTCCTATTCCTCCGACTGTAGACGTATTTACAGTGTAGATAGGGAAGGCGGCTGGTAGATGAATATCAGCCCAGGTGCCGCATCCACATAGCTGCGACGAATCCACCCAGCCATTCATCATCTCTTGCCCTTGAGTCACCTGTTTGCTTCCTTTTTTCACAGGTAATCTGCAGTCCCATTGCCTCAAATATAACAACAGCAGGTGGGTTTTAACTGCCGATCCCGAGTTATCCTCAACTCCTTCCCTACGGGCCGAATCAATACGTGAACGCCGTCTCGTTAGTCTTACAAAAGAGTTCTACAATCACCGCGGAACACCCCTTCTCGAAACAGTTGACGAGGTATATTCCGGGTTGCTCGGGTGGAGAGCATGAGAAAAAGGGATGTTTACAGAATCAATATAACCTCCCCACGAGTGGCAAATTCGGCACTGTTGCTGGAGGCTGTAATTCGTTCAGACAGTAACTACTGTACGCCCTAGGAAGCCTATCGATGGACTTAACAAACGTAGCCTTCCATATAAAGTTATTTTGTGATGTTGTACTGGCCGCTGACACTATATTAAGCGGGCTAAAGGTTCGACGTGGAAGTCAAACAAAGACATAACCAACTTTTGGGATAATCGTGCAGAATAGACGCCTTTATACCTGTGGTTGGTATTTAGGATAGGGGACGATGGCAGCATCGATAATGGGGTCCCGTCTATGGGTCATCATCTTTTCAGAGCCCCATGTCGCTTTCCATGCCTTTTCCTTTTCCAAGGCCTTGTCAAAGGCTTCTCGACATTCGGGTGGTAAATCGTCGAGTATGTCACTTGACACAGCCCCTAGGCCTTGGAACTCGGCAAGGAAAGCAGGGACTTCGCGTTTCTCGTAGACCGCCGAGGATAGGCCGGTAGGGGGCGTTTCCATGTATGTATCAATGACGGTGAAATTCCGAGGAATCCTGGGGTCGAGAGGGGGAAAGTGAGGATTAGAGTTCGAGTCTGTAGGATTAGATGAGTCTTTCACTTGCTCAATTCGAGCGTGGGTAGGCTGCATGATGGCAGGGTATTGCATGAGGTTGGTGTGGACATCGTAGACTCCGGCTACGTTCTGGCGACGAACAGCAGCAAGCTCGGCATTGAAACGGCTAGGTCGAAGTCAGCTTTATACTTACAAAGACGATAGAACAGCCATACCTTGCTTCTCGAGCATGTTCCAGCTGCCAGTTGACGTCGGTCACATTTACACGTCTCTTCTTGATGTCGACCTTGCCGCTCTGCGTGGGTTGGGACGGTGCCCCGGAATGGTAGACGGCACTTGCGCCATGCCAGGCCACATACTGATTCTTGTTGTACTGCTCGCCTACGATAAATCTGTCGTTGGGATCAGCAACCTCGCCCTCTACGACTCCTTCTGTTCTAGCCTTGGCGACTTCGTAGTCGTCAATGACCCTCTTGCCACCAACCACGATGAGAGCACCAAATTCCCTGAAAACGGAGCGGGCCGTCACAACACCTATAGCGCGACCTTTGTACGAATGGGGTATAATGTCGCGGTCAATCATATCGCGCTTCTCCTCGTCATCGACGATGATCTTGTATAGCCGTTTGTGTTTGGTGAAGAAGAGGTAGGAGTCCCTGAAACCAACACAACGAGCGGGTTCTGTCGACAACATGTAGAGTCTCTCCCCGCGGCCAGCAATGGTGAATGTTCGACAACGATACTCGCGACCTCCTTGCAGATGGCCCATCTTGTCGACCTTGGTCTCGCCCTCGGGGTCCTCCGGTAGAGCGAGCTCATCATCGACAATGTCCATAACATTACCCTCTTTATCGATGGCTTGCTGTGTAGGTTGGAACGAGGCGCCTTTCCGTCCACCGCGACCCCTCCAACCGCCACGGCCACGACGTCTAGGGGGATCGTTTGGATCACGCTGGGGCGGTTCGATGGGGAGGGTGTCCCAGTCCGGAGGGCGGTTCTTGGGCGGACGGCCGAGACGTCGTCGTCGAATGACCTGTTGTGGCGGGGGGGATTGCGACTTGGCCGAGGCGCCATCAGACTCCTGGTTTTCCTCCTGCTCGACCGTCGATTCCTCGTTCTCCTGCTCGGGCTCGGGCGCAGGCTCGGGTTCGGGTTCACGGTCGGAGGCATCGGCATCTGGCATGGCCTCGTCTTCAATCTCGTCGAATGTCCGGGGCGTGCTCTCTAATCCATCGCCTTATTTTCAGCTCTCTTCATTGGGAACGACGGGCGACGTGAGGCTTACCCATCTTCGCAGCAGCACGCCGAGCGGCTGCACGACCAGGACGACGAGCCATACTTCGTCGCTCTGCGGCAGTCGTCGAGTCGGTTCGGACAGGCAATCAGACGACGCTGTTAGGCCGTGCCGTAGCTATAAGATGCAAAACACGGGATCGAACTACGCAGTTCTTCTTTCTTCGTTTTTGGTTTAGGTTTTCGGCTCTTGATTCTTAGCTCTCGGCAATGGATGGCTCGGACTACACTACTGCTGGTGCGAGACTTCAAATGATTATGACATAAGCCAGATTGGTGACGCTTTCTGATATGACTAATAGTCCTGCTCTGTTGCAATCTGAGGTTTGCGACGTGGTGCGACAAATCTCGGGGGCGATGGAAGCGTTGGCGCAATGGACACGCTTTCGATGTTGTCGCTTTCGACGATGGAGACGCGGTTACGATCTTAACAAGTTGGGAATTGGATTGCAATTGGAATGGTGGAGTGAAGATTATACATTAGCAGCAAGAAAGGGAGCATATGCACCTTCCCTACTATGGATTAGCGTTGTCCCACTTAAAACATGCACGGACATAAGTAAGTACCGGGGTACCTTGCTGTAACCTACCTCCTAAGGACCTATATCAGAGTACCTACTGACAAAATTCGACCCAGATACAGCTGCAAAGACCATCCAAACAACGAAGAGAAATGGTTAAAAATACAGAAGCTATTCTATCACGATAAGATCACTTTAATATATATATATCTCCAAGCTTCACTAATTTCCCCCAATTATATTCGGTAATCTGGCTAGTATCTAAAGTAGCTGAGTTCAGGTACCGGTATCTGTAGTATTTAAGGTACCGGTATTTCGAGACTTATAACATGGACCTTACGCATAATGCCACAGAGAGAAAAGACTAAACGGTCACCTTTTACTGTCCTTGACTTAAGGTCCTGGATAGGTAGTCCCCTCTAGGTAGTGAGTGTGGCCGCTTTTCTGCCGATACTACTCCATTACGCAACCTCTGGACCACTGATATCACTTCAACCAGAAGGCCGGTCGCTTCTAAGCTCAGTCACCATGCCTTACGACGAAATCGCTCGAGATGGTTTTAGCTGCGCATTCGGCAGGTTCTATTCCTCTCCTGGCCGTGGAGAACGTGTGGCAGGGTCGGTTCTCCGAGCTTCTTTCTTACCCAAACTGACGCCAGCGGGAAACAAATATATACGCGACTCTGGCGACAGCTTCGTTCGGAGCCAGCTCAAGCACTACGGCGTCGCCTTCGATGACAGCGAGTTTACTGGGAATGGCACCCAACTTCTGAAAGAGGTGCTGCAGGCAGGGAAATGCGACCAAGTGCCTCCCCAGATTAGCAAACTACGCGATGAGATGCACGCTGAATGGCTCACACAGTTGACTCCCCAAGAGCTTTCAGGCAATCCGGAGTGGATCATAGAAAGGTACTTCTTGACGTCTGGGCAGCCGGATCGCGCAAAAACTGCCACTGTGGTCGGTATCCCACACGATAAGTATAGTTCATACCGGTCCGGTCAATTGCGTGATGCCGTTGACCAAATCTCTGGACTTCACCACGCGACAGGCAATGGACCCGAGACGCAGACAATCTTCATAGGCTGGGACTCTGCTGCAGTGAACCAGGCGGCGGAAAGACACGCTAGCGAAGAAGCCAAAGCTGCTAAGGCTGCAAATCAGGAGCGAGAGCAGGAGCGGTCAGAACTGCACGACGAGTACCTGGAGACTCTTAAGCGAAAGAAAGGATCCAAGGCATATTCACCGGTGGGAACCTACATCGTGGACTGCCAGGAAATCGAGGGGCAGTGGCCTGACCAGGCTGATGACTTGAGTCTTGACATTCAGGCGACGGACGAACCTGGAATCTACGAGGCATCTTTTGATTTCGGCATCCTTGAAGGAGTTATGATCATAGGCAGGGATGAGATGGCTGTTAAACAGTATTGCTCTCAGCTTGATAGCGAAAGCGATGATGAGGAGGACAGCTCAGAAGACGAGAAGGAATCGGGATCTAAGAGGAAACATGCTGCTGCCGCTCCCAAAAGTCGTGGCCGAGGCCGGCCGCC
This sequence comes from Xylaria sp. FL1777, assembly GCA_022578965.1. Lineage (NCBI taxonomy): Eukaryota > Fungi > Ascomycota > Sordariomycetes > Xylariales > Xylariaceae > Xylaria > Xylaria sp. FL1777. The sequence continues at coordinate 11,988 of MU400695.1, read as the reverse complement.
TAAGAAAGCTAAAGCTTCAGCTTCTTCACAATCTCAGAAGTACCACCTGAAGTTAAGATGTGCCGAGACAGTGGAGAGCATGATCTATCATGAGCCTTCCGACGGGACAATCACGTTTCAAGACAAGAACATGGCAAGCTTTACCGGAGAAGCTAGCTTCCCTTGCGTGGGCACATCCGTACCATTCACGGCACGAAAGACCTCTGACGCGGTTCACGGGCAGGGGAATTCGTGGTCTGATTACTCAGAGGCTGCGTACGAAAGGGCACGAGTTGGACGATGGCATTGATCCACCTAGATAGGACTCATGAACGACTAATAGCTATTGATGGGATGCAATCTGGCCTCCTTCAACACGTGCCCACGCTGACGTGTTTGATTTCAGCTGATTCTTTTCTCTTGTTTGTAACAGCAACCCCATTTCCTCACGAAGAATGTGCAGTCTAAGACCTCGAGACTGGAAATTTGGGGATCGATATGGCCTTATGAATATGCTTGTCTAAAACGACTACAGTGCCCAAGTAGGGAGGGGACTAGAAGCATATCTTCGTAGGTAAATTTATCGTCTCGGAATTACCTAATTCCTTAGGTAGCCTAATAGCTCCTATTAAACAAATTGTCGGCTATTACATTACGCTTTTATATCGATACTGCGATTAGATTCTGTCGATTTTTATGCGTATAAATCTTAAATGCTGCCCTGCTTGTCGTTACAGAGCTAGTCGTCAGCGTCGTTATATGAGAGCAGTGAGTTGAGTAATGGGGTGAATCAGGTATTTTAAGTGTTGTCTCTCCATAGCTTCCGTAAATCCCGACTTATTTTCCCTTGCAATAAATTTAGTAACGTACTCAGTCTTCATACCACGCTCTCAGCTCTGCTCTCGAAACTCTACAGACCCAACCTCGGTACTGCGCCCTCATGACTACGCAGATGCGATCTCCAGGTCTAAGCATGGCCATTAGACCCTTCACTGCAGCCGTGTCGTAGCTCAGAGGCCATCTGTTCTTACATGGGATCTCGAATCTGTTATGCGTAGTTAGGTTTAGTTCTTAGATCCCATAGACCTTGGGTCTGTTGAATGCTCGGTGATGGGACGAAATGGGAGTGTACATACCCCTCGTCTACCTCCCACGTATCATGATAGACACTCCATTCGTTCGCATTGAGTTTATTATGCGTGAATTCGACCTGCCTTATAATATCGCCGCCTACATGGTCGTTAGCGAGGGATTTGAATCGGGATCTCAATCAAAAAGATACGTGCCTCGTTTGACGGCGATATCAAGCCAGGTCTGGGAGCCTCGGATGGACCCCTTGTCTTGGGGATGCTTTACCGCATGGTCGGACCAGCCTTGATCTCGTGCGGATATCAATATGTCAAGTCGCGATAATGGTACTACACAATGTCGTTAGCATAAGTTTTACCACAGACTCTTTACCGAAATTGTTGAAACCAGCCACATATGTCAATAGAGAAAGTGATGTGAAGCTGACTCTTGGCCATCTCTGGGATGGGATCTGATTCAAGGTAGATACCCTGACCAACTTCACCTGTGACTTCGTCCGGGTCCTCTCTAAGCATGTGCAGACATTGTATCTCCTTGACCGGCCGGTCTAGCCCTGGCACCACATTGTGCTGTTGCCACAACTTGCGCACCTGGTTCCTCGCGGAGACCATGTTCACAATCTTCTCGTCGCCGACGCCCGGCTTGAGAAGCTCGGGATCGTGCTGCCAGATGGCCTCTATGAGATCCGCATTGCTCAGTTCAACGCACCACTTAAGGGTAGACCGATCGCCGTTCCCGATGGCCCTGATGTCGGCACCATTGTCGAGCAGGTATCGAACGATATCGCCGAATCCAAGCTGGGCCGCTTGCATTAGCGGCGTGAGACCATCTGGGTTTCGCACCTCGACGTCTCCTTTTCCGTAGATTGTCAATATAGCCTTGACTATCGGCAAATGCCCGTACCTGATGGCCTTATCTAGGAGAGTAGACCGCTTGTCCATCATGAGCACCCACTGGTCTGGAAATTCCTTCAACAACAGGGAGAAGGCCTGGGGCTGGTTGTGCCTCATCAGGACGCGCTGGAGTTCCTGTGCGTCTGGTTCGGGCAGTAGGTCTCTTCCCACCAGCGGGATTAAATACTCGATGCAGAGAAACTTGAAGTGGTGCGGACGCAGAGTCGCACACATTATCGCCAGCAGGTTTGCATCTTCCCGCGCGCTCAGCATGCTCCGTTCTTTTTCTACATAAGGCAAAAGTGCCTTCACGTGTCGCGCTCTGCCCATATGGCAGGCTATATGCAGCACATTCCGCCGATGCACCCTGTTCTGCACCTTGAGATCAGTATGTGGCAGGAGAAGCTCGAGGCATCTCCCGGTCAAGTTGGCGACTTGCCAAGCAGCAAGCATGGCAGGAGTGTTCCCATCCTCATCGATGGCGTTGGGATCTGCGCCGCGCTCGAGGAGGCGCTGAACGGCCATCGCGCTCCCGATCCTGGCCGCCCGATGAAGTGGTGTCTCCCCGGTACGTTTGTAGGGCTTATTGAGTAGGAGGGGGCTACTAGACCGGAAGTCAAGAAGCTCAGCTATCACATCGGCATCGTCGGCCTCGGCTGCCGCGTGCATCACGGTGCCTCCCCACATGGACTGACTTAGAAGAAGATCTTGCGTGGCGGATTCATCCATCTGGCTCATGACGCCGAGGATGCGACGCACGATTTGGACGCTCGAGCAGGCGTCGGAGAGGGGCGTTTGGTTGTGCTGGTTCTTCTGCGATACCATCTTCACGCAGAGCTCGTCAGGTGTATTGCGAAATAGGGCATCGACCACCTCGACGTGGCCGTGAAAGCATGCGCCCCGTAGAGCAGTGATCCCGCTCTCGCCGTGTTCGCGCAGCGGATCTGCCCCTTTGTTTAGCAGCACGAGGACTGTCCTATGGCTGCCCTGGATCGCAGCTAGATACAAGGCCGAGGATAGCATCGCCTGAGAGTCGCCACCGTCTGGAGGGGTGCGTGACTGTGCTAGCCATCGCGTTACCACCCTGTCCAGATCAAAGAAGGCGAGAATATCGAGGGCAGATATCGGCGGCTTCTTGGTCTGTAACTTCTCCCACATATCCTCCGTCCACACGCCGAGCTCCTTGAGTCTGGGCTGGATCGCGACCGTGACGACATCCAGGAACGGGTCATCTTGCAGGAGCTCCATCAGATCCATGTTAGGCGGAGGGCAGTCTGGTGCGGCCTGACTGCCGGCAGCCATGTGCCAGCCCCAGTTGCTCGCAGCATAGCGAAGGAAGGGCGATAGTTTCTCCCAGTCCTCGCGAGACCGGCACGGCTCCTTGCTGGCCGAGAGACACCACAGGCAGACGCGCGCGATGGTGGCGTGCGCGTCCTGGAAATACTGCATGCCCATACCCTCCTTAACGCAGAAGTCCTGAACGGCCTTGTGGACGGATATGGACTCTCGCTCTCCCTCGAATGACAGGAAGTGGCATGTGAACTTGGTCAACCTAGAGCGACTGAACTCGGCCAAGTGCGATTTCGGAGTCGTCGCGGGATTGTCGCCGTAGAAATGGACAGCGAGCGCGTGCTGCAGCTCGGTGAAGCGAATCGATGATCCTCGCGTGTAGATCACCCAGAGGAGTGCTGCGTTGCCTCGCGCTGCCTGCCCGGCGTCCTGCGAATTGATGCGGCCAAGCGCTTGAGTGATCAGGCCGTCTACTGTCCGCGATAGGCTGTCGAGCGATTGCTGTACCTCATCTTCCTCTTGGCAGTCCAGTAGCTGCCTGATCATGAGGTCGGCGCAGAAGAAATTCTCCCGCGAGAGCTCTAAGATCCGCTCTGCTACTTGCTTTGAGAAGTCGTCCACACCGAGCATCGCCGTTAGGGGGATCGGCCAGGCAACGTCGGGATCGCGGTCCTCTGCGATGCATCTCAACTTCTCATACACGAAGGCCCGCATGGTGGACTCGTTTCGGTTGGCATCCACGGTGCGCGCTGTCGGCAAGACGCGCGAGGCGTCTCGCGACGTCACGAAGAACTTGACCCCCGGTAATGCCAACCCACGAAGCCGTTGCAAGAGAGTGGCTAGATTCGGCGTCGGCAGCTCGTCAAGCGCATCGATCGTCACGTACAAGCGGTCGAAACTCTCTGCGACGGTCGAGAGCACCCGGAACGCATCCTGCACGCTCGGTTGCGTGCCTTGGAACGTCGCCAGACGTCGCACAGCTTCTAGATGGCGGTAGGCTCGGTGCGGAGCTATCTCCCACAGCTGGGTGATGAGCTGGTGCAGCAGCGTCAGAGCTACGCGCTCCGGGGCTTGCGATTCGCGGCTTTCGTAGCTGCAATAGTATATGGCTGCGCCCTGGATGGGGAGGATGTGGCGGTCCGCCGATCCGGGCTGCGATGGTGTGTTTAGATCTGATAGACTTTCTTCGTACGTGATGGGCTGCTCGGCTGTTGACGGCTCCTGGAGAACTTGGGAGACATACGTCGCAATGCAGGATTTGCCTGTGCCGGCGTCGCCCAACACCCAGAGCCAGTTTCCCTCTTCCGTCGCATCGTCCTCCATCCACTGCTTCAATGAAGACTCGTCAAGCACCCAGGAGGGCGGGCTGCGCTGGATCTTGGCGAGAATATGCTGGGGATTCTTCTCAAGGGTTTCTCTAGGATGTCTTCCAAGCACTTTGCATATTTTGTCAACGACATCAAAGAAATGAGACACATCTGTGCTCTGCTTGATCTTTTCGAGGAGCTTCTGTACCTCGGCCGTCGTCTTTACAGCTCCATGCGAGTTGATGGTCGTCAAGAGTTGAAGCGTACTATCATTCGGTTAGCTCCATGTTTCACAGACTAAGAAAATGGGAAATTTCCGCATTGAAGTTGTAGACATAACACTCATGTCCGGCTCTTACTCTTGAATGACCTTTTCCAGTTCCTTGATCTCGTCTATCCGCCCCTGAACCCACTCTTCCTTGAGGACCCATTTGGCGCCCTTGTAAGCCCGGCTGAAGACGTAACGTAGGTGATGGCCTTCGGACTTGTCGCTTTGCAGTTGGTTGCGCATGTAAATTAGCAGGGCCTTGTACTTGATGGTGATCGAATTGACGAGATCCTGGGGTTGGTTATCAACCGGCAACGATTCAAAGTATTCGTCAGCACGTTCTAGAGCCTTTTTGGATGCTAATAACCTTTCTATCTAACCGCGAATAATTACTATGAGTAGTATTCACTAGGAGGCAGGCGAAGATGATTCATACCAGACTGTTCACGGTATGCTCTGCGTGTGCTGCTTTGTCTGCCACATCCCAGGCTTTCTTCGCCAACCCGACCACTTCCACAATGAGACCGAAGACCTCTGCACCTGACATAGCAAAGGGCAGATATGTATTCAGAAAACTCTTATGACCTTTCTTTGGACGGTGCCATTTACTCCTCAGGTTCTGCTTATACGGCCAGCTTGGCACCAGAGCAAGCTGTGCGCATCCTCAATCGACGTCATAGCCGGCCGCTAACCATGCAGCTGGTTACCTCTGGCCCCTAGATACCAAATGTAGAAAAGAGCTGTTAGCACATAGCAACCTTGAAATAACGCACCTACATTGCGACTTGAACCAGGAGCTGCGGAGTGAGCTTCAAGAGATGGTCAGTAGTTGAGCTCGAAAATCAAAGAACTAAAGCTAAATATGCGAGCTGCGTCTCTCATACAAATATTACAATCATGTAGATAAGTTGCCAAGAAAAATAGCACACAACATAGCGTCTGCGGAGGGCCATTACTACAAAACACCGACAAACGAAAATGAAATTGAGAATTCAGAATTCAGAATTATCTCAGGTGCCTTAGACCAGAATGGTCCTTGCGTTTGTACTTTTTTAGCTACACCACTTTTCTACTAATTATAACTTTTTTTACTTTTTTTAATACAAACTTAGAATTCTGGTTTAAAGCAATTATGTTGATTTTTCTGCTTATGTTTTTATTTAAAAAATAATAAACCGTAATTTATTTATATAGCAACTTTAAATTTATTTAAAGTTATACTTAATTAATTAATTATTATATTTTATATATAGTTATATTTTTTTTGTATTTTTTTAACGCTTGGTTTTTGTTATATTATATATTATGGATTTTTTAACTAAAATATTGTTTTTTTTATTATTGTTTTTTTTATAATTATTTTGTTTGCTTATATAGTTTATTATATTAGCGTTTATATTATTTTTTACATTTAAATTAACTAACTTTTTTAATATTACTTTTATTGCTTTTAACTTTAAAAATAATTTTAATTATAAAAGTAATAATTTAAATAAAAAATCTAATTTTATATATTAGCAATAAGTTATAATAAATATATAAAAATATTAGTATTATAATTATAATTAAAGCTATAATTTTTGTTAGTTTTTAAAAAAATAGCTTTTATTGCAAATTATAATTAATAATTAGTTAAAGCTATAAATATATAAAATAATTAATATATTAAACAACTTTAAAGTTTAATAATATTTTTAAAAAGCTAATATTTAAATAAAATTTAAAAAAAACAATGCAAGTTATAATATTATTAACATTTTTATATTTTAAAATAAGCTTTTTATTTTATTTAAATAGCTAGCTTTTATTAAATTTAATTTTAAAGCATTTAAAGCTTTTAATAAAAAGCTTTACTAAGTTAAAAATGTTTATAATATATAATAAATTAAAAAGTTACTTTGTTTTTTTTAGTTTTAAATTTAAAACATATTTTTATGTTTTGCTGCTTTTTTTTTAAATATTTTTACAAATTAATAAACCAAGCATAAATTTTATAATATAACTAAAGCTAATATACTGTTTTTTTATATTATTAAAGCATATATAATTATAGCTTTATTATTAAATATATATATACTTTTAATAAGCAATTTTTTATAGTAATTTATTAATATTTATTTTTATAATAATAAAATATAAACTTAAATAATTAATACTTTTTGTTAAATAAGCTTTATATAATTATATGTTTAATATATATATGCTAAAACAAAGTATAATAATCTTTGTATTATAAGCTGTTTATATTTTATATGTTTAAAAAAAAAGAAAGTTTATATAAAGTAAAAGTTCTTTTTTATATGTAAGAACTTTATTAGCGTACAAACTAAACTAACACTAAAATTACCTTAGTTTATGTAATAGTTTTTACACAAAGTAGTTTTTATATAAAACTTATTATATGTATTATATATAAAAGTTATAACTAATAACTAGTTATTTTAACACTAGCTACTTTTTTTTTAGTTATAATTCCTTTTATATAATGTTATTTAAAAAAAATAAAAAAGAATAGTTTTATAAAAAGTTAAACATTTAGTACTTTAATTCTTGCAAAAAAAAAGCTGCTTATATGTTTGTTTTTTTTAAACTTTATAGTTATATAAAGCTTAAGTTTAAAAGTAGTTGTTTTTTAAATAAAGCACTCGAACTTTTATACGGTTTAATTATTGCTAGCATAATTAAAGTTCTTTGTTTTTATTATTATATAGTTAACTAACGTTAATTAATAATATAAAATAAAATATTAGTAGTAAGCAATTTATACTAAAGTTAATTAAAGGTTCTTTTTTTATATAATAGCAAGTTTAATAATATACTAAAGTATAAAAGCTAGGCTTTATTTATAAAAAAAGCTTAAATTTTGCAGTGCTTTTTATTACTTTTATATCCTTAAATCTTTTACTTTATATAGCTACTTATTTTACTATTAGCTGCTTTATATATATATATATATACTTATAACAGCTTTACATTTAGTTATCTTTATATATACACTTATATATATACATATATATACTTATATAATAGCTGCTTTATTATAATATAACATTAATAGTTATTAACTTTGCGTTATAAGCTAAAATAATAGTTATAACGTTATATAATTACTAATTAATAATCTTAGTAATTAATTGTTTTTTTAGTTGCTATATATAAATATATATATTTGTTTTTTTTTTATATAGCTTATTATTTAAGTAGTTTATTAATAATTGTTTATTATATAAAAAGTAACAAGTTTTAAGTTGCATTAATGCCTTTAGTTAATATTAAAGTTTAAATTTTATATAATGCTTTAATTACTTTTACTATAACTTAAATAATTTATTATAAAAGCTACTTTTATGCAGTATTTATTTAGTTATGTAGTACTATAATTGCTTTATATAGCTAAAATGCTTATATAAACTACAAAAGCTTTTTATTTTAAAGTTGCTAATAAGTAATAAAATTTTAAAGTAATATATATATTACGTACATTTAATAATTATATAATGCTTATTGCAATTATTATACTTAAATAAATAAAAAAAAGTTAAATGTTATATAATAATTTAGTAAAAAAAGTAAAAAAAAATATTAAGCATTTATATATAGCTTAAAAAATAATTATATAGAAAAAAATGTAAAATTTGTAATGTTTTATAGTTTTTAGTGTTTTTTTTAAAATTAAATATATTTATTTGTTGCTTTTTTATTTATTATATAATTATTATAACAATTTTTATATAAAAGTATTCTTTTAACTCTTTTTTTTAATTTGTTTATATAAAAGTTATTTTTATTTTTTTTTTATAAATGCTTTTATTTATATAGTTAGCTAGTTTATAAATATTAAGGTTTTTAGCGCTTAGTTTAATGTTTTCTTTATAAACGTATTAGCTAAATTATTTTTATTATTAATTTATTATACTTCGGAAATTTCTCTCCTTTTATATAACTTTTTAAATAACATAATATTAATTATAAAGCGTTTTTTTTAAGCAGTTTTTAGCTTTACTAAATAATTATATAACAATTTTAAGTTTAAATATAATTATAACGGACCTATTATATACTAATATAACAGGTTCGCTTTTAGGGTTTTGATTTGCAAATAATAATAGGATTTTTAACGGTGGTTTATTAAAGAGGTTTTTAAGGTACTTTTACTACTATACATTAATAAAGGTTTTAAAGAATTAAAAATAATAAGTATATTAGTGCTTAGCAATTATAAAAAATTAATAGCTAAAAAATTAAAACTAAATAAATAACTAAATATAAAAAATGCATAATTATATAAACAAAGAAAAAGTAAAAAAAGTAATAACTTTTTTTAAATTACTGCAAGTTTAGTAAACATTAAATTATTATAAGCTTAGTAAACTTTAAATTACTATAAGCTTAATAAGCTTTAAATTATTATAAGCTTAGTAAACTAAATAAGTTATTATGTAACTTTAGCTTTAGCTAGCAAAAAAAAAAGTGTAAAATATATATAAAAACATTAAGCTATTTTAAAAGCTACTTTTATGCTAATTTTTATAACATTATTTTTTTTCTTTTAAAATTGTTGTTTTAATAATTTTCTGTAAGTATTTTTTCTTTTTTTTTTTTTTATATGTTATAATATTAAAGCGCATTAAAAAAACTAACTGTTTATTTAAAACAAAGCAAAAATTTATTTTTGCTTTTTTTATTAACTTTATTAGCTATAAAGTTATGCTTTATTTTTGCTGTTTTAATTAGTTATTAATATATAAAATAATAAATAATATGTTTTATTGTTTTAAATGCATATACGCTAGTTGCTTTTGCAATAAATTAAAAGTTCTAATTAATTTAATTAATAATATAGTTTTTAAACACTGTTGTTTTAAAAAAAAAAAAAGCAAGCAAAACAATAGTTATTTTTAGTTCAAAAAAAATTAAAACGAGCTTAAAATAGCTTTAATTTTGTTTTAAGCAAGTTAGCTTAGCTTTATATATAAAAACGTTTTTTAAAAACAAAAAGTATTAAAATAATTTAGCAAAAGCTTTAGTTCTTAAATAAACTAAACAAAATAAAGCGCATTAAAAAAAAACAAAAAGTGCTAATAAAAAAGCAAAAATAACAAAAAAAACAGGCTAAAGTAACACAAGTTATTTTATTTAAGTTTAATTAGAATTTTTTAAGCGTTTTTTTTAAAGTTAACTTTTTTTTTTTAGTTTTAAGCAGTTAAAATATTAGCAATAAAACTAATTTATAATTACTTTAGTAGTTTTTAAATGTTTTTTAAGTTTTTAAGTATTATTAATATATAAATATTTTTTTTATTTAATAAGATATTTTAAGTTATTATTATTTTAATAAAAATTTAGTATATTTTTAATTTTATAAACGTTTTAATTTATTTTTATTTTTAGTTATATTTTAATAAATATTTTAATAAGTGCTAATTTTAGTAAAAAAATGTAAAAAATAAAGTAAATTTACATATTTTTTAGTAATAATAGTTTATAGTTTATAAATAAAATAACTTTTTTAATTTTAAAAAAGCTAAGTTTTTTAAATTTTAATTTATTGCTTAGTTGTTTTGTTTTAATTTAAGAAATATTAATATTTACATTTTATTTTTGTTATAATAAATAAACCTTGTTTTTTTTTTTAAAAGTTAGTTTTTTAGTTTGTTTTTTATTATAATATATTAATATTTATTGTTGTAAAAATTAAAAGCATAATTATAGTTTAACTTATAGCATTTTAATTTTTGTTATAATAGTTCTTGTTTAAAGTACTATAATTAAAATAGCAAATACTTTTATTAATGTTTTTTTTTGTTTTTTAATAGTTGCTTGCTATTTATAAATAGCTTTATATAAAAATATGTTTATATTTTTGTTTATTAATATATTATATAAAATTTATGCTATTAATAATAGTTTTACTTAATTGTTTTATTAATAGTTAATATAACTTTATAAATATTATTTTAATATTTAGTTTAGTTTTTTTGTTTGTTTATTTATTTATAAATAATAAGCAATTAAAAACTTTAGTTTAATATTAATAAGTTTAAAAAAGCTAGTTTTAAACTTAAAAATAAACAATTTATTTTAGTTTAAAACAATTTTTTTTAGTAGTTTATATTTATTTAAATATTAGCATATAAAAGCATATATAAGTTATTTAGCTATTATATTTTTTTTAAACAGTAAAAAATAAGCATACTTAGTAAGTTTATTAATAATAACTTATATTTTATTATATTATACTTTTATAATTAAATTAATTAATAAAAATAATATTATAATAAAATTTTAAGCAATAGTATACTATGCTTATTTAAATATTTATATAAGTTATAGCAGTTTATAAAGCTTATATTAAGCTATTTTAACTTTGTTATAAATATTGCACTTTTTTATAATAAATTTAACTATGTTTTATAGTTTTAAAAAATTGTATTTTTTTTATAATTGTTAAACTATTTTTGTTGCTTTTTAATATTTATATAATAAATATTTATAGAATTTTTTAATAAACTTGTTTTATAAAGATTTTAGTAAATAAACCTTATGTTTATATATTAGCTTATTATTTTTTAATTTTTTGTGTTTTTATAATTATGCTAACTTTTTTAAGTTATAAGCTTATTATAGCTATATATTTATAAAGTTCTTAAATATAACTTTAATTTTTAAGCTTTTATTTTTTTAAAAATATAATATTTAAATGTTTTTTTTTAAAACTTTAAATCTTTTTTAACTTTATTAACTAAATATATTTGCTTAAATGTTTTCTTTTTTTTTAATATAATATATTTTAAAGTTAAACTTAAAAAAAAAAACTATTTAATTTTTATGTTATTTAGTAATTTTTTATATAATTATAAATTTCATTAAGTTTTAATAATTTAAATAAATTTTAATTAGTTTTATAATTTTTATAAAAAACAGTTTTTATTTTTTAAATATTATAATAATTATAAGTAGTTCTTTATTATATATAAAATATTATAATGCTACGTTTTATAATGCTTTAAAGTAATAAGCTATTAAGTGCTATTTTTTGTTATTTTTTAGTTGTTTTAAAACTTTTGTAATTATATTATTTAAAGCATTTATTTTTAGCTTCTTTTTTTTTTATAAATTAAGTAGTTTAACTATAAAGTTAAAAATAACTTTTAGTTTTAGT